>VZTA01026186.1:220229-281602 GCA_013398855.1 Mohoua ochrocephala
ATTTTTCAAACCCATTTGGGGCCCGGTGTCCTTGGAGTGGGAACCTGCAGAGGTTTGTTGTGTGTGAGCAGCAGGAGAGAACAGCAGCTCCCAGGGCACAAGGAACTGCAGAGTCACACACCAGGCAGGGCAGGGTTTGAAAAATATCAAAGTTAAAACCTAAGGCATCACTTTGCCCCACAAATCCAACACCTGAATGACACCCAACACAAGGCATAAACACCCACATTTACCTGCAAGACCATAATGAGGAGTTGAATCTGCTCTGGTGTGTGATAGGGCCCAGGACTTCATTATTTGCTTATGCATTCCCCTTTCATTTTCATTAAGAAATCTGCTACAACAATTTAATGCCATCGTTTATGGTTAAGAGGTTGTTCCACATTGGGCACAACAACTTCATGCAGCACTCTTGTTTGTGCACCATTGTTACCTCCCCATGTTTGTGAATTTTCCACTGCTGAAACAAGAAGCCCTCGCTTTCTGTGCAACTCTTTAAGTTACTGAAAACTTGCAAAGCCTGGCACGTCAAATTCAAATATAAAATCCATGATGTGACAACGGCAGATCAAGGTGGCAAACTGTCTATGTGACAGCTGTCTGTAACAGTGGTCCTGTCAAGTGCTGAACTGATGGTTACATGTTGATACAAGGCCAGGTAAAAAATCACTCTTCCTGACAGACAATGACTTTAAATAGTTCACTGTTTAAGTCCAACTCTGCCTGAATTCGCACATGCTCAGCTGATGTCAACCTTTAGAAAAGAGCTGAAATATTATTTTTTCCTGCTCTCAAAAACAGGCATTATAAATTAACAGCATAGAAATAGCGTGAAATTCTTCAAATGAGAAAGGAAAATTTCTGTACGCGGAGTAGGCCCATACCACAGTCTCAGAACAGTCAAGAATCCAAACAGAACCAGCCCTCCCACAGGTGTGATTATGCAATAATTCCTGACAGGCTATTCAGAACAGCTGGGTGCATTTCTCCACCCTGTTTAGCAGCCACTGCCAGGGACTGCTCTCTACTGACCCTAAAGTCAAGGAATCTTGAATCCTGGTCTGTTCCCTAGTTTCCAATAGAATACTTTCAAGGTGGGCAACGGCACTTTCTGAATGTCTGCCAGAGCATTCTAACTGTGGGAATATCTCTGTCAACACAAACCCTGGGCTGGTTTGGTACGAGACAACAGAGAGGAGCCCAGCTCCACACTGAGTTTGCTCTCCCGTTGTACTTTGGAGGGTAAATATCTGCCACTGCCTACTCGGGGACTCTAAACACATCACAGAGTCTAAGGGATCCCATTAGGACAGTAAGAATTGCAAAGCAGATGACAAAACTAAACCCATGTCATCTTAAAGGGAGATTTGTGTCCCTTTCAAAGGAAAATGGATCTCTTAGTTTAACACCACGGCAGTTACAATCCTGGGAGCTGAGAACCACTTGTCACCCTGATAAAGCTGTCTCGCATTGTGATGCGATGCTATTAAAAACCAAAAACTTTTCCATTAAAATTGTTAATTTACTGAAAAAAAGCAAACGGGCCACACCAGTAATGGCTGCCCCGAGTAATCACTTCTAGCTCAGTTTCAGGTGAAGTCAGCTGATGTTGTCTCTTACACAGCTTCCAGAATGACCTTGCACCTTATCCCATTTCCCAGGTCCTTTCCAGGCATCAGGACATTATTTAGACAGAGGAGGCACCCAGCAGCCTGAGCTGTTTGTATCACGATGTGAAACCTGTGAAATGCTTTTCTTTGTTCACACACAGACTAGGTGATTGCTTTGATAGCAACAGTTCATACTGCTACAAAGAAAAACTTAAGAGGATGAGAAAGATTTGAAACATTCCTGAGTGAAATCTGAAGGGTTTTAGCAGGATAACGACTTCTTTTCCTCACTGAGGGGAGCCTGGTAAGGAGTCCTCGCAGTAAGAGATTTGTCATGTATCAGGAAAGGGAATGAAAGAGACGGCTTTTACCTCCGGAAAAAACTTAAAAACCTCTTCTGTCTATAACCCCCGTTGATATTTTCCCACCAAAACATTGATTTGTGTTCTTTTTTTCCACACAGCTTGAGATGTAGACTCACTGAAACAGCCCAGGCCTCTGCACATGGACCTGATGTGCTGGAACTACAACATCATTTTAAAACGTTTTATATGTTTCTTGAGCAAAACCTGTATTTCCCTCTCAGAAAAAATATCACCCATGCATCTCCCTGAGCTGTGTGAATGCAGCTGACATTTCCGGGTTCCTTGCAGGCATTAGTCCACTCTCTCCTAGAGCCCCAGACTTTTGGGCAGTGCTGTCTCTGAATAGAAACAATGGGGTGATGAACACTTTGCACAGACTTGGCAAGTGGGCTTGGAAAAACAAATAGTCCTCACTTAAAAACGACAAAAAAATGCATCAGGATGAAAAAATTCTGATCCTATTTCTCTGACCTGCTGTGCTGACTGGAAACATTCCTTGTGTTCAGGTTGACGAGGTGCAGGTTAATGAGTTGGGGGTGAGAATCCTCCCTTTTTCAGGTTTCAGGTTTCTGGTCTCCTTCATTCTTCTCTGAATATCTGGAAGGACTCTCCTTATTTAAAAGCAGGATCCTGTTGCTACAGGAGTCTGATAAGATTCTTCATGTGTCCCAAATCAGATGTCCAGGAGTGGAGTTTTGCATTAATGTACAAGATGCCATTCCTAATAGGGCAGCAGTGTGCTAAAAGCAAGATGTTCTCCTAAAATTTCCTAATCATTTTGAGCTTGTAAAAAGCTGTGTCTAAAAAAAAAAAACACAGAACTGTTTTACACTAAGATACGATCTCAAAATGGTTTTGCTCCATTTTTTTACTAGCATATCTAAGTGGAAAATTACCAAGAAGTCGTGACCCGATAAATCTCAGTTATTGGTCCCTGATGCAGTTTAATCTGTTGGTATAAATGATATAAATAATAGGCAGATGCACACTGGCCACGCAAGCCCTTGGTATGATTGTAATTTCCAGGGAATGTGCAAGCACCCCAGTGCTGTGTGGAGCAAAGCCTGGGAGAGGAGAGATGGGAATAGCAAGCACTCAGAATCAGGAACACCCTGTGCTTCCTGAAGGTCATTTGGTTTCTTCTCTCCCATTATTAAGTTTAATAATTTATACTCTTTAATCTGCTTCTGCTTTCTTTTTATATCTCTTGCTTAAATAATGAGATCTAGGTCTTTGTTTAGGTTTTCTGAACATAAAATCATGTCTGATCTTCACAGTCCTTCTATTTTCCACCTGACTTTCATACATTAGAACTTTTCTGCTCATTATTCTGACCATGGAAGGAAGCACAGCAGCTTGAAGTCATGCAGCCTCTCTTCTGGTTTTGATGTTTTCTTGAGTTTTTTTTGGAGGGGAGGAAGATCCTCTGCTGTGGAGAAAAGGTGATGTTTCTGCATTTTTATTCCCTGGAAATTCTAGAAGTGAATGATTAGAAAGCCATGTTTCCATTTATTTTGGCCCCCAGACTAAAGTAATTTAGGCTTACTAAAATAAAAGAGCACTGAAAAGTGTATAGCCACCATAAGACTGTTGAAATAAGTAGACACACTAACTCATGGATTCAGTCTGCTTTTAACAATGTTAAATCTGGTAGAAAACAGCTTTTCTGCCAGATCTGTAGCATTTGCTAAACTCCAGCCTCAATGGCAGTGGATAATAAACCTGAATTTATTGAAAGTGAAGTGAAGCAGATCCTGGCCTTGACCTTACCAGTTGCTTCTGGGGGATTGTTTACTCCACCTGACCTAAGCAATGGAGAATTTTCTCATTTGGAGCAGCGTGGCTGTGGCTGAGGGGCAGAGCAGAGTGCCTGGAGCAGGACAAGCCTTTGGGTCTGTCCCCTGGCAGCAGCACTGCAGGGAGGCAGCTCTGACCGGGTCAGTATTTACAGGGCACTGTCTGTGCACACCTCCTGGGTGGGAGGCAGGGGACGTGCCCTGATGCCACGACAAACATTCTGCTTCCCCAAAGACATTCTCAGGGTGTGCAGATAAAGCCCTGCAGTTTGACATCTCTAAAGCTTTTTGAAGCAGGGCTCTCATCTCCAAGTGCACATCTCAGCAATGCAGCCAGTTTTATTACATGTGCACATACAACAGAAATAGGGGCTTGTCCATGTAGCCACGACCAAAATTCAGTGGTCAGCTTCTGCAGAGAATGTTCACATTTATTCTTTAGGTCACAGATGACACAGTGTGGCATTGGAGGGCACACTAGCCCAAGTGGCAGTGGCCTTTTTCAGCTAATAAAGAAGACTTTCTTTCTCCTAAAGTAAGGAATTTGTTGAAGGCATGGTCTAGAATGCATTTCCTCACCCTGTTTCTTTCCAGCTTCTGGGGTTTTGTCCCTGTTCATCTTCCCAAGCTACTATAAAAACTTCCATGTGTAGGTTGACAGTTAAATCAGAATTGGGGAACTGGCAGAACAGGATGAAATATATCCATTCAATACAACTTTTATATTTTCTTATTCTTAAGTCCTGCTCATCTTTCTATACATTTTTTTCTTGCATGAAATAAAACAGAATATCCATTCTCCTGGAGAAATAAAATTCTTCTCGCAGCAGAGTGCATTTGACACCAGCTGCAAAATTCCCAGGTTAAAGTTTGTTAACGTCTGACAATACAGTCAAATAAAGGAACAGCAAAGTGCATTGCTACAGCAGGGTGGACAACAAATCCTTTGAGAGGAAGAAAATGCAACATTCTCATTCTTTGTGCTCCTCAAAGCCTGCCTACAGCACTTTTGGTATTCTTGGGATGGTTAAGTCTTTCCAAGCACACAGCTTGTGGTGCCACACAGACTCCAAAGCAGGCTCCTCATTTCTTTTGGTGTTTCACAGGCTTCAGACTACAGTGAACTCTGAAACTAGATGACATTATTGACACAATCATTGTGCTATAACACAAACATTTGTTTTCTGTAAGGCTTAAACGCTCCTTGCCCTGTTCCATACTCTTTGCCCAACTACTACTCCCAAACAGCAATTTATCTGTCCAAGCCATACTGGTTCCAAAGACTTCCTGACACCATCATCTTCCACCAATCCTTTTTGTGTTCCCCCCAAAAAATGTTTTATCCAGAACCTCACAACATTGATCTTTGAAGATTTACTGCAGCTCTGAGATCTATTCAAGATATGACTCCTCCTATGTTCTCTGCAAAGAAATATTCCACTGTGCCTGGATAACCCCCAGCCTGATTTGGGAATAGATTATCTCTGATCAATTCACGGGGCTACTCAGTATTCAGCATTACTCCAGGAGGAAAATTTCACACAGAACGAAGCCATTTTGCTTGATTAGGGAACATCAACATTAAGATTCTCAACTTGTCAAGAATTCTGTTCTAACAGCCAGTCCGTGGGCGCCTGTGCGGTTCAGCTGCAGAGCCTTCAGTGTTGGGGACACGAGTCCTGCTCAGCAGGAAGGAGATAACAGGTCCCTGCTCCTGTGAGGCTGAGGACTCGTTCCTTCTCTCAGACAAACTGAGAGATGGAGCGGAGCAGAAGCTGCAGGGTGCAAAGAGGCACCGCAGAGTAGGAGGTGGCGCGTCCCACCCTCACGAAATCACAATAAACAGCAGCAGATTGGTCAATACTGCAGCCACACAGACTCTGCAACAAACCTCTGCAACAACTGAGACAGGTGAATTTTGGAACACACTGCCTCGACAGACAGCTGATAGCATCTTACAGGAGAGGGATGGCCCTCATGGCTTATCCAGCTTTTCCAGACAATTTCTCTATCCTTTTGTCACAGGTTTTTTTTTTATATTTTGGCAATAAATGCCAAATAAACAAAGTGGTGGAAAATATATTTATTTTCAGTCTTCAGATATCCTTTTCTTTTTTACTTCTTCCTTCACACTTGTCTCCAGAGAAAGAATTCAACCATTTTAAGTAGATAAGCAAGGGACCTGACTTCAGTTACGTTTTATGGCTTTGAATTCCACAGATAGTCTTCAGCACAGTCACTGGAATAACACTGCTAAACACTTCAGTGATTTTGACAGCTTCCCAGCTATCACTTGCTCTTGCTTTCACAACTGAAAATCAAAGTTGTTACCCATAAAATACGAATGATAAACACAAATTGTAGCGTCCCACATGTTCTGGGCTTTCATGGCCTTCTTAGACAGCACACTGCACCAGCGAGGGGCTCAAATTTCTGCTCTGGCACTCATCCCTGGACAGCCAAAACAGGGCTCTGCTGAGCAGCCCAGGGATGATCCCTGGGAGAAGATGCAAGAAGCAGACAGAGGAAGAATCAGGAACAAAGAGGCGAATGCTCCTCATCAACTCTTTCTTTTGCAGAGTAAGGATTGGCCTCGCTGCTGGCAGGAGTGGGGCTGGGACTGGGTGGAGCTCAGAACTAATGCAAAGAGGGATGCAGCATCTCCTGACATTCAAGGCAAAGCTGAACTCACAGGGATGTTGCTGGATCTCACCCTACTTCATTGAGGGAGAAACCTGAAATATTGATTTCCAGATTTTAAATGGAAGAAAAATGGCCTCTTCTGTTTTAATAGGCACCAAGCATAATGGATTATAAAATAATCCCTGACTTAATGCAAGACCTTTAAAAGGCAGAAAATTGGAATACAAGACATGTTTCAGACCTTTCCTAAAATTTCTAACAACTTATCACTATTTTTTAGTTTCAAATTCAGACCATTTCTTGTTTTACTTCTGCTAGAACACAGAGTACTTCCCTTTCTTAACCACTTGATGACATACTAGTCCCGTAGACTTTAATAAAAGACATCAGTGGCTTTCTTGAGTAGGAGAGTTGAGGGAGGTGGTGTGGCAGAAACCAAGGGGTTTTAGTACAAAAATATTATGGAAACACAGAATGTTTGTTTAGAATGAAATGTTCCACACACACCAATCCCCCCAGTAATTTACAGATATAGACACCAATGCAGGCCTGCAGATGGGTTTTGTACCCAGCAGGATTTCTGCAAGTACTTACACAGGTTCAAGTGAATATATTTAACTGGAGCTGTAGTTGTACAAGTTTATGTGGGAAAAAGAAATGCAGATGCTGTTACTTGCACTGCTGGGAGAACGTATTTGAAATTCATTCTACTCCAAGACACCTCTGTGAAGGACAGGTGTAAGGTGAGGCAGCATCCTGAAGGATTGGCTGATGCCTCGTTGCCTTCCCAAGAGAGGAAAAGTTTATTATTCATTTTGCTGCTGCTGGAAATTCGGGCTCGGATTCTGCGTGTCACCGGGGGCTGAGCTGATACACCAAAGTGCCATTCCAGGTCACCGTGGCATAAACTGGGTGCTACATTCAACCCTGGTTTGGCCGCTGGGAAGGAGAGAAATCAATAGAAATTCCAGAATATGGTTAAAGAATGACTCTCCAGGCCAATGCATTGTTGTACTCACACTCTTACAATTGTACCACCCTCTCTGTTAGTGCAACTCTCCATCTTTGGAATTCAGTTGTTTCTTCATTTTCTCTCTTCTTGTTTTACTGTTTTTGGTGGCTTTGCCAAAACTGAAGCGCTTCAGAGGAGGCACAAATAACTCTCTAAACAATGCTGTAAACCCTGAAACGACATGTTGACACAGAGCTGCATTGTTACAGCGATATCCCAAAATTCCTCCATTTCAGCATTCCTCGTGCCCTGCTTGAGCTTATTCAATACCTTCCAGCCCATTTTTTTGCCCATCAGTGATGTGCAGAAGAGCAGAGTGCCATCAAAGAAGGTGCAACTGCTGCCACAGTGAAATACCAGACCCCAGTCAGTAAAAATGCTGAAATTCACAATTTGCCCCTGTATTCCAGAGCACATTTATAGAACTCTACCCCCATATTCTTCGAGTAATCAGGAAATTAGAACTTCCTTCACCTATTCTGTTTGCTGTTGGGGGATTTACTATTATGATGATAAATCAAGATGTATAACAAAACACCTTTAAGCATGCAAACACATTTTCATAAAGCAAATTCTTTACCCTTTCCGAGGCTCCAGATGGCACCACCAATTTTTTTTAACTTTTTTTTTTTTTTTTAAGACTGTAGGGAAGTTACTGTACACGTCTGCTGGTTTACTGCGGTTTTTAACATCTTCTGTAGGACTGTTGGATGAGCAAAGGCTTTCCTGACAGGAATAAAACACATATGAAGGAAGAGCAGAAATAAAAGGAAACAGCTCAGGAAGTTCAGATTAATTTGCTGGTTGAGGCTCTCAGCACCAGACTCATTTCTAGGAATTGCATTCTGCTGTCATGGGCTTGTCACTGATTTCTCACCAATTCTTTCTCTCATTAATTTTATTGCCTTATGTTTTATTATTTATTGTATAAAGAATATATCTACAAATGAGAGCTACTAACCTCCTATTAGAACCATTAAAGCTCAGAGACACCAAGCAAAGCCTTTTATTTGGCAAAAAAACCACTTAATGAAATCCCAGAACTGGTGGGCACAAAAGAAAATCTGAAATTTACCAATCTGACTTTCTTTTTTCCTTTAAGAGGCAAATAAAGATTGATTTTTTTTTTATCTTCGCCTGCACCTAAAATGACTCTGACTCTGCAGTGAGAAAGCAGTTTAAAAAACAAAAATTAAAAAAAATAAAAAGAAGCAGGTATTCAGGTGTTGCTAGTGCATAGCCTGAATTAAGATGGAAAGGAATTGAACATATGAATGAAATGCTTTTAAAACAAAAAGAATCTTTTCAAACTGACCACTGCTGAGAGGACAGGAGAGAAATTGAAGGTATGGGGAACTCTGCAGCAGCCCGTATCAGCCTGCCACAGCCCAGGCAGCCAGGAGCCGTGGCACACCGAACAGATTGGTGAGAGACAAGCCCTCCCTGCTTTTGGCTCCCACCCTGCTCCAAACCCTTTGGAGGAGTTCTATTGGCACTGCTGCCTCTGCGTTCGAGAAGGAATCGGTGCCGTCTTGGTTCCTGAGGAGGGAACTCAGCGGGAGCTGGGAGACGACGAGAACACATAACCTCTAATTTGGAACCGAAAATCGGATTTAGCACTCAAACGAGGTTGCCAAAGCCTCGCCTGCAGGCCAAGCTCTCCAACTGTTTTGATCGGTGCTTTGTGAGAAATGAACACATAGTCTGGGATGGGGGAAATGAACTGGCAGGATGGTGCTGAACATTTTGATAGGCTCAAGGATATTAGATTTGAGAAGAGGCCGACTGCAATTATTTATTTGGAATACAGGGACCGGCACATACGTGTTTGTACACATGCAAAGTACAAAGATAAAGTGACATTTAGAGAAGTTTCAAGCATGTTGAATGATTCCTACCAATTTGGAGCCAGCACTGGCCCGCTGGGGCCTGGGAGCTCCATCTATCAAATTAAGCTCTCTGCCTTTCAATGGATGAGGTTTTAGGACTGTAACTAAAAGACAAAGCCATATATCAGAGTTTTGCACAAATAAGCTACGAAGAGATCAAGAAATGACCCAAAAAATAATCACCTGAGCTCTAGGTAGAGTTTTAGCATGACTTAATCCACCTGTAATCTTACTTCTGAGTCTCTCTTCCTAACCCAGGTTTAATCCTTGGTCCTAATCCCTGACTATTCCTCTTTTAATACACAAATACTGAAACCTCACATATATCACCAACACTTCCCTCACCCCATTGAGAGGATCAGTAAAAAGCTACTCCTGCACCCTTCGCAGCCGTCCCAAAGTCACCCCCAGCAAAAACATCAGCGATCAGCGATCACTAACCCAATCTATCATTCATCAGGGAGCCAATCCTTCCTGCGAGCAAGAAGGAATTTCAAATTAAACTTTCCCCAAATGGCCAGTTTGTTTTATGTCAAAACCAACATTCAACTGTTATTTCTGTCTAGGTGTGTGGGTGTGGGATGGAGAGCCTATTGTTAACCAAAATAATACAATGCTGAATGCCTGAAGAGCTATTTTGGGGATGGTCTGACTGGAGATAGGGACAGTATGTTAGAAAGATTTGGTGCATTACAGCAAATAAATAGCTGTAAAGTAAGCAGTTTTTATTCCAAGTTCATTTAATCTTTATATAAAGCAAAGTTGAATAAATATAGGCTTTTTTTTTTTTCTTTCCATAAGAAGAATCTCTTTATGAAGAAAATCCTGAATTGGCATTTTTGCTTCAATGGGAACTTCTAGTAGGAAAGCAAATCTTTGGTGGCTTTAATCTGAAACATTAGGGCTTGAAGCCTGAACAACTGTTTACCATTCCTCTATCTGATAAAACTTCAGAACCCCAGGGAAACTAATTTAAAAGGGAGACCTGAGATCAAGATAAGCTTCGGGAAATCTAAAAGCAGTCATCCAAAATGAAAGCGAGAGTTTCAGTTTACTTGATAAATCTCTATCTGAACAGCGGTGCTATAATTAATGAACAATAAGGAAGGGAAGACTACGATAACCACTTCAAATCCCTCGACTCATAACTCAGCAGCAGTGGAGAAAACTGCTTTCAGGGTCATTTTATGTTGTATGCTACACTGGGAAGGAAAGGAAAGCGTGCCTAACTACTTAAGAATTAGTTAAAGGAAAATGAGGGGGAAAAAAAGGCACTGAAAGTTGCTAAATTGAGCTTTGATCTCCTTTACTAGCTTTAACTAATTGTCAAGGTGTTTGGGGGTAAATTTTCTTCCTCTTAGTCAATACATTAAATATCACTTAGACTGTGGCGAAGTTGGAGTTACGAAGCCCCGATTCAGCAGAATATTTAAGTTTCTAATTAAATCTTTCTCTATTCAGCAAACTGCCTGACATTATATGGACTATTGTAAAGAAAAAAAATTGAAAAAGTGACCTTTTAGGGAAATCAAATTAAGTAGCAAAGGGGAAATAAGCATATCTTACTATATTCAAACATGTTTCCATTTCTTTAAAGACCTTAAAAATGTTTTAGCCTTCCCTAAAGCTTGTTGGACAGAGTAAGGGACCCATTAAAAATGAAGTGCTGATAAAGCTTTGGTAATTTGAACAAAGTCAACCAAAGAAGAGTTTAAGAAACAGCAAGCACAAAGCAGAAAACCCTATAAAAATCTATAATGCCAATACATATACTCCAAGAAAAGCCAAATTCTTTATAAATGGTCCCTGTGTCAGAAAGAAAAGCAATTCTTACTCCAGAATCCTCAAAAAAAGGGATTCAAAAAAGATCCCAAACCTGTCTGAAGCTGAAATAACTACAGAGGAGATGCCAGGACATTTTTACATTATGAACAATATCAGATGACAAGGAACCACATTCATCCACGACTTCTAATGGAAGTCAAATAGAAAAATCACTCACAGCGGCGAACAACCGTTGATTTAAAATCACTGAGCACTGGGAAGGGACACATATGGTACCAAATTTCAGGATACCAGGATAGATGGAGAGAAATAACTCGTCTGGAAGTCAGATTTCTATAGAAACTGGAAGGAAAAACAAATTAACAGGCATCTTGACAACGATAATGCACTTTGAGACAGTCTACCAGCCTTCTCTTACAGGAAATTGCCCCTTACGAACACAAAAGTTCTCCCCAAAGGTCACGTCTGTGCAGTTAAAGTGATCCAGTCAATAAAAGTTTATATGTATTTCTAAAAGGCTTTCAACAAATTTCTCCATCAAGGCTTTGCAAGGAACTGAGAAACCGTGCCGTAAGAGGGAATGTCATGGAAAAATGAGGGCTTAAAAGATGGGCAACAAAATGTGGGAATAACTGATCTGCCCTCCTGGAGGAGGGAGGTCACTAATGGCATTCTGCAGGGAGGTGGGAACGTTTACAGGCTGGAAAAGGGACTGAGCTGTCAGGCAGGTGGGTGGCAGTTCAACAATAGAAAGTCACCTGAAGGAGTAAGGACAAAAAGCAGCTGTGAGGAGCTAAAGAAGGAGTTTAAGTTAGAGCAGCTACACTCAAGGACAAAACCCACAATATATGTACATTGGCTAAGCAGAAAAATCCTAATTTCATAGATTAAAAAAAAAAAAGGGATTCTGAGATGATTATTTTAATTCAGGACCAAGACATTGAGGTGTTGTAAATAGTGAAAACATCAGCTCAGGACCAGCCTGAAGACAAAGCAGCTGCGAATCATTTTTTGACAAGATAAAGCACCCCAAGCAAACCACGATTCGTGGATATCTCTGCTTATTGCACCCAGTGCTGATCCTTTCACCTCAAAGAATAGACGAGACCTGAAAAGGTTCCAAGTAGGTTCCATGCCACAGGCATGATCAAAGCTGGGAAAAGGCTTCCTCTGAGAAATGATCAAGTGAGGGAAGACTCCTGTGTATCCTTTGGATACAGCAGAGATCTGTGGGTGGCACGGAGGAGGTGGCTTTGGATCAGTTTGCCATCTTCTCCTCTTTGTCTACCAACCATGTCATAAAATTCACTACCTTTCTACAACAGATATCTCCATTGTGTTTCTTTTTTCCTAATGTACAGAGATATTCTGGGGACTGGCACAAAGTGAAGAGAGAATTTCTATATATTACAGGGCCTGATAGCAAAGACTGATGAAAAATACACATTATACAGCCACTTCCATTTTCTTTTAGTAACAATCCCACTGAAGAAAAGCTGGAAAAGAAAGTGATTAAATAAGTAAAAATGCCCTATAAATCTTTAGGAACACCTACACAGTGAGTGGGTAGCTCCTTCTGTGAGACTACTATTTACCCCGTTTCAGGCTCTTTCCTCAAACCTATATTGTACTAAATTAATCCTAGGGAAAATACAACATCCCAGAAGACTCATACTGAGCTAAGGCTCTTTTTGTCTTTCCAAAGCTCCTCCATTCATTTTTTTTGGCAAAGATCTTTCTAATGTGATTTTGAGACTTTACGTTAATGCAAGCGTTGAGGAGCTCAGAGCAGGAAATTTACAGTTTAGAACAAATCTACTCCTAGATTACGTGTTGTCTATTTACCATGCCAGCTGCTGAATCAGAAACAAAGCAGAATTGTGGTGATACCACCCCAAGCTGATCTCTATCTGGCCCTTTTATTCAAGCCCCACTCAGGAGTCACCCAATGACCACAGCCTGCCAATCGCAGCCCACCCGGGGGCTGCAGAACCTTCTGGAAGCTCCCAGCAGCAGCTGAAAGCAACAGCCTTGATCTCAGGAAAGCAACCACAGTGAAAACACAGAACCAGATGCAAACAAGTGACTAAATGAAGAAGTTCTGATTAGCTATAAATGAAAAATAATTCGGAGGGAGGGGCATGAGGTGCTGGCACAGGAGCTGAGTAAGGCAAGCCCCAAACAACCCAATGAAACCTTATCTCTGCCAAAGATGGTGGGATGGACTCCAGATGCTCCTTCTAACCAATCTAACAATCCTTCTCTGACTGATACCAGTGCAAATGCACAGATTCAGCAGTGCCACGTCCATTGACGTCCAGCCCGGAGCCCAATAACCTGAGGGGATGGGATGGTTGTGGACAAGGACCATTGGGGAGGTTATAGAGGCTACAAAGCACGAGTCTGACTCGCCCAGGGGAGGCACAACCTGACGAGGCACTAAGAAAATGCTAAAGTGGGTACAGTACTTCCTCCTGCATCTCTCTCAGCATCCCACCATTTGTAGCTTCAGCATTTGCTGAGCTGACACCGTTCCTATATTTCATAAAAAACACGGAGGATTTCTCTGAGGATTTGCTGTGTGTCCTCTTGAACCCATTAAGCTCTAAGCAGTGACAGCAGCTGTGGCCAGGAATGCCAGACATGAACTGCAGCCTTCTGAAGAGCCACCTTTTCTGCCACGCTCTGAACTCCTTGGTAGTTTTGTTCTAGTTCTTTGATGGGCAATTAATTCCTCTTCACCTGTCAGACACCACTCATCATTTTCTAATATACTTCTAATCACTCCACTTTTGAGTTTATTGCCACTCTGCCCGTGCCATTACAGAGTGACAGGACCCACAGAACCCGTGGCTGCAGGCTGGACCTAGGTCTTGAATTGATTTAAGCTTGGCTAGAGGAACCTGTGCTGCAGCTGAGTCGGCTCATGAGGAAAGATCCCGGTTTTTCAGCTCTTCCGAAAGTCCCAAGACAGCTGCTCCTCATCTGGTCACTCAAGGAGCTGGGTGATGCTGTTTGTTCCTGAAAAATGAGCTGCACTGTCAGGTGTCACTGGCTTTTGAGTGTGGGACATCTCCCGCTGCCTGCTGCTGATGTGACAGATGTTGAGTAAGATCAAGGACAGCATCCGCTCATGTGGGACCTGGCATATGAGAGCTCTCAGAACTAAAAATAGCTGCCCACCTCAGCCCTGGGAGACACAGCAGAAAAGAAATGAGTGAGGACAGGATAATGTCACCCTAATGACTCGTGCCATGTTGTACAGCTGGGCCAATTACATTTTATGACTGACTGATAAGACAGGAAAGTGAGATATTTTTCCCCAGCATTGTCAATGCTTTGTGCTCTCTATATCATACTCAAACCATTTTTTACCCATGATTTTTATTAGGTTTTGAATCCCTCCCAAATTACACAATCAGGATACACCAAACTCATCCTGGAAAGGGATCCTCTGCCAGGCAGCCCTTCCTTCATCCAGCCAGAGCTCTTTCTGTACAGCTGCCAAATTCAGCCCATACCAGAGACTGGATCGACGCTTGCCAGACACTGATCTCAAAATCAAAGCGCACCAGGAGAGCACAGCACTGTAAAAAAATTGTAATTATTTGTCCAGAGGTCTTCTTGTATGAAAAATACACTACAAATAAAGAAACTGCTCGGTTTAATATTCAGCCTGAATATTCTGACACGAAAAAGGTGGTGGGAAGGATATTAACAGCAGGACAAGACGTACTCAGACTACTGAGGACAGGGAGAAAGGTGGTTAATCTTCACAGTAATCATTAATTTTATTAACTAATGGTAAATACCTTTTCTTTTTGATGGCAGAGAGAGGTATATTAAATAAAATATATAAAATAAATTAAGAAAATATATTTTTTCAAAGCTGTAAGAGAAACCTTATTTGTTTAGGACATGATTTAAGGTCCATTGAAAGCTGATGGAAACCTTGAAGTCAACTTCACTGGATATTGGTTCTGATTGCTCAGGCCCTGAAAATTCCAGCACCCAGCAAAACATATGAATAAGGATTCAAGATTTAAATGGGATAATCTATATTTCACTCCAAGTTATACTCAGAAAATAATCTGGATAAAGAATGTTCCTAACCTTTTATCTGCAGCATTCTGCCAACCCAATCATTCATCTCCCTGCCACGTTTGAAACAAGGAAATGTTTTGTCAGACAGCTCTCAAACAGCAGCAGAGGTTTTATCACGGGCTCGAAATGGAAAGTGATACTGCTGTTAAAATCTAGTCCTGCTAACATAAATCTGCTGACATTATTGAGGCTGCCCTTCCAGTGCATTGCAGCGTGTTTTACTAGATTTATGATGAATACATGTAGATGGAAAAACAAATGAGATTGAATAGGAGATGTGACAAATACATTCTCTCTGCCTCTGCTTTGACCTGCTCGCTCTATATTGAAAAAGAGCTTGTCTCTATGCATATAAATATATATAAAGTATATCACTTATGGAGCTTAAAACAGTCTGCAAAGGCATCTCTGTAGGGATGTCAACATGACCAAAGCTGAGTAGAAAAATATAATAACACTTAAGTGACTCTGCCTTACATTTCAATTAAATCTGATAGAAAGAGCTCGGCGTGTACCCAGTGTTCTTAGATTGATGCTAAGTTGGGAAGGAAATTGGCATATTCTCCAGGCACAAGTTGCTTTTCTTCAAGACCGTTGCAGATTTTTGCAATGTTTTTGAATCACAACCAGAAAAAAATATCTTTATTCCAGAGACATGGCACATAAAGCTGATGGGAATATTGGTATTTGGAGACATTTTGTTCCTTCAGGACGGAACAAAAGGGGTTTGTAAATCCCATAGCTCCAGATTGTGGCTTTTCCCTAGGGAAAATACTATCTGAGATGAAAAAATTCTCTTGCTTTTTACTCTTTTTGTCACAAAATACAAAGCACATTTGGTTTCAACAGATGGCCAGTGAATTCCACGGAAAAAACCCATTGATTTCAACAGGAATTGGATCAGGTTCGAGGTCTCCAACTTGCTACTTGATTTGAGCGTTAATTTGGAATCTCTGGTAATAGGATCACGGGTCAAGGAACGCCTGCCAAATCTCAAATTCCCAAATGGCAGCTGTAATTTCAAATCCCGTTCAGAAGTGTAGTACTTCCAGGTTGTTGATGTTGTTTAAATTAAACATAGATGTGTGATTTATTGAGCAGCACAGAGGTTACACTGGTATTAGAATATAGGAAATACCAGCATTGGTTTCAGGCTCACATAAAGGCTGTTCCAAACTCTTCCAGCAGCTCTCCAGCCCCAACGAGTGAGGGCAGGCACTGCGTGTCTGAAGAACCACACTGTTATTTTTCAGATTTTTGAGATGTAATATGTGTCTTCTTGAAGATGTCTTTCTCCCCTCCTACCTGCCCTTCTTCCTGAGAAAATTTTTTTCGCAGTGAAATACCGGGAAATCAGGAATTTACTGAATGGGCAAACTGAACCTGAGAAGGGAGCCTTGGTCATCCCAAGGATCCAAGACTGGATCACAGAACCAGCAAGGAATAGAATCACAAACTCGATTCTCCTGGACTTGACTTTGCTTTACTTCTTTGTGAAGAATAGCATTGCTTTTACCAATCTGACATTCCTAATTGCTCCTGGGCAGGTCTGCTTGAATCCAGGAGAATCTATTCAATAACAACATCTGAAGGAAATGGCAACCTGAACACGACCCAGAACTTGGGACCCTTCTGTTTGTAAGGACGAGATTTTGCAGATGCACTGAGAAATGTGGCACAGCTAATTTTGGTTTTTGTTTTTTTTTTTTTCCCCCAGAGAAAACTGCTGGGGAATGCAAATGTCTTTGAGAGATATGGTGTAAACACCACACTGTGAAAAACAGGGTGCTGTAGTGAAAAATTCCTGAAGCAGCGCCAGAAGCTTCATTGACATGAATGGATTGTAATAGGGAGGAAACAAATTCTGGCCGCAGGAGCTGTGTTTAATTAATTGCCTGAGATCTCATCCCTGTGTTGCCCTTGATGCTGTCACTCAGTGGTTGGAAATGCTGCCAGCTCAGCAGTGCTCCCTTTCTCCCAACAAGTGGTGGCATTTCCCCCGCTCTTTGCACAGCTGTTCAACGGGTGCCAACCTGCAGCTCCCAGGAACTGAGACATGATTCTGCTGCTCCAAAGCAGTGTCCTACCTGCTTCCTTTGAAACACGGAACACCTGCCCCAACAACTGCTCTCATCGACACAAACTTTACTTTAGGAGGCTGCTCAAAGGTAACAAAGTGCAGAAACCAGCCCTGGACCTTTTTGCCTTTGCAAGGTGGGCAAAATATTTACACTGATTTAAAAAAAAAAAAAAAGAATAAAAACCCCCATTTCCTGTTATGAAAATGGAGGAGTTAATATGACTGGAAATTCTTTTTGTTATGATGCGAATATTCTATTCACAATATTCAATTTGAATACAAGTTGCACTATTTGAGGTTCTTTGAATAATTCAGGTGCATTCATTTACTCTTGATTAGTGGATCAGGTTCTTCAAAAGGTAAGTATTTATTTTATTTTATGACATGTAGCATTAATAATGTATTACCTTTCTCGCAGGCTGCTTTTAAAGAAAGCAGTGAAAATTTGCAAGGAGACAAGAGTTCTGAATAGATATTAAAGAACCATGGAGTCACTTAAGCTGTCATTTTGGGAATAGTCTGTTACAGCTGCTATTTCTCGGGGAGGAAAAATGCAATCTCGATAATGCAGAAGAGTGAATAACCTGGGCTGAACAGATGATGCAATGACAGAGAATTACAGCACTGCTTTCTGTGCAATAAATGACAGCGAGGCGCTCGCATTCTCTGCCTTCTCAGGGATGAGCATCTCTTTGGAGAAAATCTCCAACTATTCTCATGCAGCAGCACAAGGATTATCAAATGCTGTTGGAAAATTGCAGTGGGAAAAGGCCAAATAAAATTACCGGGACAAGTACTAATGTTAGTAATGGCAAATGAAAAATAAATCACATCTGCCAAGTCTGAGGGCTTTAAAGCTTGCATTCAAAGGAGAGGAAAGCTCTGGCATGGACAGCTGGACAGTGTAACCTGACTGTAAAAGTTATCACGTTAATAGAAATTTTAATGCTAATTTCATTCCATTACAGAATTCAACTCCTTAAACTTCATGACAGCTTTACAAACCAGGATGTGCTTTGTTGACAGTTTCCCTATTGACTGCATTTCCTTGAGCACTCAGCTTAACGGGTTTTTTTTAATTTCACTTGTTGATAATTATATTAAAATTAGAAAGGCTCAATTACTTTTGCTATCCTAATTTCTAGCATCACATTTAAATTACTCTAGAATGCAAGCTCCCTCAAATAGAAATTGAGAGGTACATCTGTTTCCATTTTTGCTAAAATCGTTTTATTTGCTGCCGAAATTGTGATAGTTGCATGGAAAAGCCAGGAGGGAAAAAACTGCCACAATATTCAAAGATATTACCCAGAATTTATGATGTTCTCCATCTTTTTTTTACCTCTGCTGCTTAAGGACAAGAGTGTGGGATGTAACACTGGTTTGTAGAAATCACCTATGTCGGTGTTATTTCAATACATGTAATTTTCCATAGTAATAGTATTACTATAAATTAACACATTTCAGGAGTAAAGTGCAATTTCACTACACTGTCTACTGTAATAAACACAGAATTTCCTTTTTTTTTCAATTTAAATAAACAAGGTTACAATAACCTTGATTACTTCAGCTCTTTTACCAAGCAATATAGTTAAAATCTACTTATGTAAAACTTCTCAGCCTTGCGCCGAACAGCCAAAGCCTCTCTAGAGGGTCAGCATTCAATTGATTACTTAATTTTAAACCCTTTATGGTAACTGAAAGTCATGGAATCAACAGGCACAAACTCAGCCTGTTTAAATTAGTGTTCATAAACTGAGCAAAAATGGGCACATTCCTGTGCAGAATAATCTGTGAGCCCTTGGTTATTAGAGCTGCCACAGATTCCACTTAAGAAAATGCCAAATCAAGTTATAAAGCCTGCGTGAAATACAATATGAATATGTAACTTTATCAAGTACCTGCACTTCAAGGCAAGAATTGTAATGTAGCTGTATAAAAGAATAATCCTCCTACTCGGGATGTGAACTTTCGGCACTGAAATCACAAGAAGAAATTATATCTGTTCTTATGATATTTTCATGTCACACCTGGGCTGCGAAGGTAACTACGGCTGAGCAACTGAAGATTTGGGGAAAATTCCTTCAGAAGGTGAATAACTCACAGTAAAAAATTTTTGGGGTAGTTAAAAAGGTTTATGGTACAAAGAATAAAGCTGAGGGAAAATGATTTAGAGATATTAAAAAATACAGAGTGCACATTTACTTTACTGTGCATATTTATGCCCAGCTGAGCTGAGAACCAGGTAAACGTAACTCTGACATTACTTCCTTCATACCAACCCCCACACTTTTACTGCCTGTGCACATTTCCCATCTTAAGCTTATATCTCAGGTCATTTATCCCTGAAGAATTGGCTTGGAGAACACTACTAAAGATGTTTTTCAGACTAAAACCCTCATTGCATCTGCCACAAGCTCCCTACCACTGGTATTACTAGCTGGCGTTACTTTAACTAAGTTTTTGCCAACTACAGCCAAGTGTGACCTCATCTAAAAGGTGATTCTGGCAATCTCATGAGCTGAGAGCCTTTCTGGGAAGCAGAAATTTGCCAAATTTGGCAACAAGTCCTAATTTTAGTGCCACGTGCTGCAGCGTGTGAGACAGATCCGTTGAACAAGGCAGCTGCTATTGAGCTACAGGCTTTTGGCAGCCCATTCCTGACCATGTGGAGAACATGCAGTGTTGACACAGTCCAGCAAGTAATGAATTAATAATTAGTAAAAAAACTGTTAAAACTAATGGTGCAGACTTTGTCCAAGTAAACTTGGGAAACTCCAGTGAGAGGGAGTTTGAGATGTGCCCAGAAGGAGCTGCTAAATATTGAAACGATTTAATGGAAAACTAGATTTTAGTACTTTTCCTGTTAAAAGTGGCACTGTCAGAGCTGTGCTGCAGTACAATGTGGATGACGGGATTCCGAGAGATTCCAAGAGATTCCCAAGCCAAGGAGATGTGGTGACACCACCTGGGCCAGTCCAACACAACTTCCTCACTGAAGGGCTCTTCCTCTGCATGTGGCCTCTGTCCAGGTGACAAAAGATGCTGTGGGAAAGCAATTTCATTGACATAACACTTTTCTCGCCTCCTTGCAGCCACAGGTGGTTCAAATGTAAGCAGACAGCAAACAGGTAAACTCATAAAAATACATTTTCCCACTTCAGAAGAGCTTGCTTTATTTCCCGAGGAGTCAAGACCACTTACTGACTTCTCTGCATTATGGCCACACTTCTTGCAGATTTCTTTTTTCCCTCTTGATATTTCCCCTGCACAAAGAGAAAGATTATTTAATGTTTTTGTTAGGTTCCTCTGTGGTACAGGTGCCCATGCCCGAGCACAGTCGGCTTTCCAAATGCCACGGAACAGAGAGGGATGTGCCAGCACAGCACCGAGCAAGGGGGTGAAGGAAGGGAAGTGGCAACCCAGCAACTGCACTCAGCTTCTTAAACAGATTCTGTTTCACACCATGGGAGCACACTTCTCTGCTCGGCTGCCTCTTGTGCTAGTTAAGCAAAACTTGTCACGGAAAACAAAAAATATTTGCCAATTTGGCTTTAGCGCAAATCCCACTCTTTGTTCTTTTGCACACATCGAATGTCAGCCTCTTGCACCCCTCTGACAGGAACCTGGCACCAGCACAAAACACACCCAGGTGCATCCTGGCAGGAAAACCATCCTGAGAGGGGAGGTCGTGCCTGCTGGGGAAGAGGGGTTGGGCTTCTCATGTTTGGTATTCACTCATCACACTCCTTTTCATACTTAGGATGGAAACCTTTATGCAAATACTGGGTTTGGATCCGTTTGATTTTAGCCATCTAAAAGGCAGACGTGTAGCCTCAATTTTCCAGCTTCTCTCCATTCTCAGGTGGACACGTGCAGACTCTGAAATCTTACAAGTGAAGGAATTACCCCTGCAGGTTCCTTTTCCCCTGTCCCCAGCTTAGAGATGCTTTAGACAATGAACTTTGACCAAAAAGGTCCCTAAAATTAGGGGTGATGTAGCTGTCCTTGACTATTGTGTCTAATTAGAAGTACACAAACTTTTTCCTCCCAATAGGTAATAGGCAAATGTGTATATATTTATTTGCTTGTTTGTATTCAGCCTACTGGGTAGATTTACTTTCATTGTAATTAGATTCAGGTACTCACATCAGATGTTCTAAAAGGAGTAAACATTCAGATTCCTGAATTTTCATTACGGCTCTTATATTTAATGAATCATTTTTATGCAAATTTACTTGAATTTTACAGCATAAATCTTCAATATTAGTGTTTTTGTAGTCCTTTCTTTGAATTTTAGTGGCATATTTTGAGGGAATTTCAGACAAGCACTGCCAAAACAGTAATAGGCTTCAATAACTGCCTTTTGTAGACTGAAGTGACAGCTTTGAGGCTGGAAAATTTTATCTTTTCTTTAATATTCAGTAGTTTTACACTGACAAGAAACACATTTTTGAGTCAATAGGCTGAAATCTGATAAAAAGCATTTAAAAACCCAAGTAGATTGATTGTGTGCAATCATTGCAGGAGAGTGACTCCAGCTAACAAAAAGGCTCAATCTTACCCTGCCTCACGGTGACAATTCTCCTTTATAGGGAAGGAGGTGCGCAGCACATTATCTGCAGCACATAAGCTGCAAATGTGACCCTTTAGATTGCTTTTTCCTGCATTTAAAATGCTTGTCTGGAATTTCAGAGGCTTGTTTTCTTTGCCAATTTCCCCAGAATCATTTTTATGAGCCGGTCAGCCCAGACAGTCTTTGCTCTTCAGATGTCAAGGCCTTGCATCACATTTCCTGCATTACCAGGCAGGCACGGTGCTAAATGTCTCTGCTGCAATTAAAACACAACAAACAAACATCAGCTTGGATCTGCCAAGGCAGGAAGCTCTGGCTTTGTGCACACCTCCACAACGTGATGAATATTTTTAGGTTATATTTAGTAATTAGTGTGACACCCAATGCTGACATTTGTCTCTCACGCAGAGATGAACTTTGAAAACAATGATAATTAAGCTTGGAATGTCTATATTTACAGGTAGATTGTTTATATATCTTTCTTTTTTCATCAGCTTTCGGTTTTTAAACCATTCTGCTCCATTCTGGTCTCTCCAGTTCGAACCACTTGAAAGCATTTGCTTTTGCACAGCAACAGCAAGAGTCCCTTTTATATTTTCTAGAAATGAGCCTGTAAGATTTCCTGGGGAAAGAGCCTTTTTAAATAGGACTCAAAGTATTCCAAGTAGGTCTCCTTTGTCATTGCAGATCTTGATTATATTGATTTTAACAGATATTTCTATGCAAACCTAAAATTTTACATATCTATAAAATGCTAATGAATAAAATTAGCATTGCACTGCAGGTCTGCAGCCAGCCCAGTGTACCTGTTAGCTCATTTTTCCTGCTTGTCTGTGTCTTTACAGGTTTTTTTTCCAAAAGTATTAAAAGTATTCACCTTTCCCCCCACCTACTCACCCCTCTTATAATCACTTCATTTTTCAGACTGATTTTAACTTCCCTCTGTACACAGAAGCCTGATCCACACCGCAGAGAAGAAAAACCCCACATCTTTTATAGAACAGCTGACATTTGGAAAGTTTAGACGAGCTTTGGGTACAGTCTTTTATCATCTGGTAACTAAACAACAACTCAAGCTAAGCACAGGTTAAAAGCAATTTCTCTTAGTTTAATCTCATTATGTTAATCAAATCTTTTACTACATGCATAACAGCTGCAGTGGCAATGAATAACTTCATTTCAGTGCCTTATAAAATGTCCTTTTTTCTTTGCACATCCTACTCATCTGCTCTAGAACACATCACAGCTGGTGGCTTACAGCTACAGGTTAAAATCTAGTACAGAGCTCCCAGGCACCTCGTTCATCTGTCTCTTGGATGGATGTGCAGAGTAACTTTCCTTTGTATAAACACAGACTTCTTAATCCTGGTGGAGAAAAGGAGTGAGAAGAGGTAGCACCAATTCCATAGTGAAAAGCAGACTGATGGACCTACAGATTTTACTTTCTGCTTTGAATTAAATACGAAGACGTAGCTGTCACATCCTAAACACATCCACTGCTAGAGCTTTAGCTTTAACCATTAAATTAGCACCGACAAAAGACATCTAAATCATGAAAATAATAAATATAAAAGTGGAAATGCATTATAAGTGTCACTGTAGTTATCAGACATGCCATATTTTCACAGTGGAATGTGAACGCAAGGACCAGGACACAAAGGATACATCTTGGAGAAATACTTGTTTGCAAGTAGAGTCCACAAGTACCTTCTTAAAATATGACTTTCCTGACAATTGGAGGGAGGAGAGCTGTCTTCTGCTCGCTGCAGGAAGCACCTTCTTGCTCACATCCTCCTCTGTTTGGTACGTGGCACTTCCGAGGAGGAGCAGACTCACGGCTGCTCCAGCTCCTGCTCAGCCCTCAGGCCACACCTGGAAAAACCTGAGGAAAAGGCAAGAATGCCAAAAAATCATATGGGCAGCACATCTCCAAGACTGTCTGCTGCTGGGAAACAAATGTGCTTTTTTAACAAATCCATGGGCACTTTCTGGCAAGGCCTCACCTCAGCCCAAAGCACCGAGCAGGAGCTGCAGCCCATCCTACAGGCACGAGATGTTTTTTGAGCACTGCTCCAGCTCTGCAGGGCTTTGATGAAAATATTGCACTTTGTAGGGCTACCCAGCAAAGCCCTGGGATTCAGGTATTTCCACCTTGCCAGAGCTGGGCTCCAGGTGCTCCCTGTGTTTGCAGGGAGGAAAGCAAAAAACGATGGGAGCACAATTTCTGTGATTCCTCTGCAGCTCTGCACAGTGACACCGGTGTCAAAATTCTGCACTTCTTCAGGTACTACACAGTTCTGCCTTGCTCTGTCCTCGTTTTGCCAGACCTCTGTGAAATTCCACACTTTCCTCGCCTCCCAAGGTGGCCCTGCAAAACACTGCGAACTCCATCCAAACCAAGGAAACCCTTCAGCTCCATCAATTTTCATCCATTTTCTTAATTTGGAGGCTGAATATATTATCTAGCCCAGCAACTGATGGGTCAGCAGTTATTGGCTGTAGGGGAATATACTTGTGCACGGTTTTGATGCCAAAATAAATAGTATTTTCCTGCTTGAAAGGGTCCTGCAAACAAGACAGCTACGCTTGCAAAGCCATAACTGCATCAAAGAATAAGATATTACTGCCTTAGCGTCAGGCCAGCAAGAGTTGCTCTTTAAATATGGACTAAAATAAGATAGAAAAATGCATAAAATGTTGTTTCATTAGTTCCTCGTTTGATGGTTATTTCTTTATATCACATTCATGGTGAGAGGATAATCCCTTTAGCTCAACAACAACTCATTAACCATGTTCTCTCAATTAGAAATAGCTTATTTTCTAACAAAGCAAACACCATAAACACTCCTGCCTCCAGCTCATAATGATTTTCTATAAGTAAATGTATCAGAGGCATAGAACAAGGAAGGAGATCGGTACAAAGAGAAATGACACAGAAATGGAAGATTTTTCTGATTATATAAAGCTCAATTGCTGTACACATTGTGTGTGAGTATTTTTACTGCTTACCAGAAGCCAGCTACTCAGGTGAAAATAAAGTTACATTTTCTTGACTTTCTGGCAGTTTGGGGCTTCCCAGTAAAAGGAAATTTGGAAAGCTGAAAATGGGAGAAAAGTGTAGCTGGGGGAATACTTTTAAACAACTTACGCTTCGGAAACCCAAAGAAAAGAGTGCAAAGGAGAAAACTGCTTTCGTGGATCTAGTTTATTAATAAGCATTGTAATTAACAAGACAACATGCTGTACAGAAACCTGAAATAGAACTACTGCAAATTTACTGGACTTTAATGCTGCTGGACTGTAGTATATGATGTCCAGCTGCATCATCTGTAGTGTGGTTAGGGCTGTTTCAATACACAGACATACACTGCTCACTCTCAGATCCTGTAGTATGCCATAGAGCAGGGAGATTTCCCAGAAATACAAACTCAAATATTTACAAGAAATCGTCAATCTCTTTCTTCACTAGGGATAACATAAGTTATACACAATTTTCCTATGCATACCAAATAAAATCTTTGCCTTCAACTTTACTTTGTGTCTGCACAAACTGATTCCTTCCCGTTTATTTACCCAGATAAATGAAGGTAGTAAGCTGCAGCGTGATCATTTAATTGCTTAGCATTGATTAAGGGTCAGTATTAAACCTGCAAAAGGAAAACGTGAGAAATCAAATAAAGCCAAGCCTAAATTTTCCAACTTTAAAACCTCAGACTTTGTCAGCTTGACTCGAACAACCTTGAGCTAATCAACCATTCCCAACGGAAATATTTAGGTCTCTGCCTTTGGCTTGACCATGCTGGAAGCAGGGGAACAGTGGTGGTTTGGGCCGATGGAGTCCCACATGGATTACAGCTTGCTCAGGGTACGACAGAGCCAAGTTTCCCTTCTCTGACACAAATCCCAAGCAGATCCAGGCTCACCGGGGTCAAGGATGCAAAGGGACTGCTCTGCTCCAGCCAAGAGACCCGGCTGGGCTCAGCACCACAGAACTGATGCTGTGTGGAGCTGCCTGTGCTAGCTCTCATAAACCCTCAGGCCCTATTAGCACGGGCTCATTGCCATGCTAATTAGCTAAATGACCTGCATCCGGCCAGCTCCCGGCCCGGGGAGAGCAGGTGCTCTGCAGCCTCTGTCTGGCCAGGCAGACATGCCTAATTATTCTTTAGAATTAAGTTACACTTCAGAATACAGCCCAGCTCAGGAAAACAAAGAAACAGCATCTTTTACTTCAAACTGTTTGACTCAGTTCTTTCTTTTAACTGCTTTTTGTTTGTTTGTTTGTTTTTAATTTTAGCAGTGACTGCTTTGCAAGATGGCAATAATCCTTTTTGCCAGCACTACCCATAACTTTGAGGCCATACTCAGGAGTGCAACAAGCATGAGTTTGGAGGGAGGAAATAATCTAGACTAGACTGTGTGACACATCACTTTGAAGGCAAAGGTTTTCCTTTATTGTTACACCGTATGGAACAAATCTAATCATGTAACTAGCATTGTACTGTATATTGTATATAGAATTGTTTTCTCCACAAATCCACACAAGTAAGATAAAATAAGTTAAATGACTAAAAAATCATAATAAAAAAAAATTACACAAAAATATACAGTCTATGTACTAGATAAATTATTTATATATATGGCAAGATGTGTAACGAGTCTCTAGTAACACCATTCCTCTGGATACTGACATGCTACTCAGAAAAATGTTGCCTCAAACGTGTATTTTTATATATTAGATATATAATATATAAAAATGAGGTAACAATTTATCTCCTGATACTATGTGTATTTACAATTAACTGTTCTGTATCTTGTCGACAGAATTTTAGAATATCAAACACATTTTCATGGATATAATGCTTAATACTTCTTATAATCAGACTCATCTCTATAATGCATTTTGTTGAAGTAATTTTTTATTGTTGTTTGGTTTGGGTATTTTGTTGGGTTTTCGTTTATTTGTTTTCAAGGGAAGGGGGATGGTTAAGTGCATCTCTACCTTAGGGAAAAAAAAAACCAAACAACTAAAGTAACCCCTAAACATTTAAATTAAGTGAAGTTTGTTGGGTTTTTTCCCCCTACTAATGAAAAAAACCCACTAATTCTGGATCCTTCACTTTTTCCTATAAAAATCCTAATATTGTAGAAATTTATTCCTTGCCAGGAAACTCCAGCTACAATTTTCATCCCCAAAAGAACTGTTGCAGGCAAAAGAAAAATGGAGAGTTTTCCAATGGAGCTGCCAATTCCATGAGCATTTGGTATAGCAGCGCTCTGTAATAAAAACTGAAGACCTCTGCTTACAGTGGGAAGCATTACTGTCAGCATTATTCTAAATTTGCACAATTAGGATGTTTGGTGAATCTGTGTAAACTACAGATAAGCTCATTTTTTGCATATCCCTGAAAAGAACCGCCAAATTCTCTCCTCGTGATGCCTCCAAAGCAAACAGCAAAGGGCTTTGTATACATTAGGTATGAATGAATTTGTCAATTTTTTAATTGTCCCGGAATTGGAAACGAGATGTGTCAGCTGTTGTGTGTCAGTACCCAAAGGATTGTGATTTTTTTTCCAGGATTTACATGCAACTGGAAGCCAGTGTGCCACATCTTTTCTAAACGTTATTGGAAACTACTTTAAAAAAAATAAAAAAAAAAAGAAAGCAAAAGAAGTACATCATTAGATAATCTGATGTCCATTAATTAAACCCTATTGGTAGGTTAAAAGTGAAGTTTTTTTATTTTTTTTTTTTATTTTGCACACAAAATCTAAATGTGGTTTGAATAGATTTACAGTGGGGACAGCGATATATAAAGCTACTTATACCTGCTGGGCACAGAAGAGAAGCTCTTTTAGCATTCATTGGAAACCCTCGACAACTTGAACTTCTGTAAATTTTACAAGCAGCTAATATTACAGCATTTTTACACACAGTTTTGTTTATAAATTACAGATTTAAGTTACATTATGAAGCCTACATAGAGTTCTACCCATAGGAAATATTCACACGCTGTTTTTCCCTCCATACAACTTCGATTGTCTCACTTAATGTAGCAATAAAACAAAAGAAAA
Organism: Mohoua ochrocephala; assembly: GCA_013398855.1. Lineage (NCBI taxonomy): Eukaryota > Metazoa > Chordata > Aves > Passeriformes > Acanthizidae > Mohoua > Mohoua ochrocephala. The sequence continues at coordinate 248,165 of VZTA01026186.1, forward strand.
TTATGCATTTTCTTAAAGGAAAACATTTCTTGGTATGTACATATTGCAAATGATGAAATGGCCAAAGACCAACAAAGTACAAGAAGGAAATACTAGAAGGAAAATATGTTTTTTTCATCGAAGAAAGGAATCTCCTTTTCATCCACTGTGGAATTTACCGAGAGAATACATTCTCCAGTACACAGAACACTGAAAAAAACCCTTCCTCTTTAACCTTGAGACGTTCTCGAATAATATGATTAGGGTGTGTTTCTATTTATCCAGCTTTCATTGCCTGGATCCTTCTTTCTTTGCTGAGCACTATCAGTCACTCTCTAACAACTAATCCACAATGACGAGTACTTCTTAATCTAGCAGGTTTGTGATAACTAATAGTGTAGTTAAACTTTTACTGAATACTTACAATAGGTGAATAGAGCTGTAAAAAAAGCCGTACACATCACTATAATATTCTTTAAAACACCAGTAGCTTGCAGCCACGACATCACATCAGCCAAAAAAAAACTACCCCACTTCCTACTGTTTTCAGCAGTGCCCATGTAATTTTCAACTAACAGGAACAGTAGCCAAAGCAAGCTCTGCAAGACGAAAAAAAAATAAGGAAAAGAGAAATAGACTTATGGCTTGAAAAACGTAATAAGTATAATATTGTTCCTTCAATTATTATAGAAAGGAAGATCTTGGAAATTAAAAAAATAGAGCTGTTTATTATTTTTTCCCAGTTTTGATCTTACATATCCTCTCATTGTCATGTTGTTTAGTTCACACAGAAAAGCCTAGCTGAGAGCTTTCTAGTTCATCTATTGCATTCTTTCAGAGAATAAATACCTGTACACTGAGCCAATAAAAATTAAAGTAAAAATCAGTTGTCACATACATTTTCCTTCTTAATTATAGAAAAGATAAATTTTGGTGGGAAGATATACCATCCTTCTTAAGAATTAGATTTTAGGATCTTATTAATTTTATTATGTCGAGTAATCAAATGAGAAATTGCTCACTTGATCTCTAACGCTAAGCAAATGGAAGATGAAATCTATGAATATGCTATAAATTATAACAACAAAGAAAAATTTGAGTGAGCTATTTTTAGACTGCAATATTCCCCAAACTGCACTAAGGAATTGCCTTCAAAGGGAGGAAGAACTGCTGGCAGATATTTGCACTACATGGCCCATGTAAGAAAATGAACAGGATTTTGTTTTTCTTCTGATTGTTTCTGGGTTGTGGGTTCTCTTCCCCATTTTCTGGATTTTACCAAGAGCTATGGTAAACACCTTTCGACCAGGTACTAAGGATTTAGATTTTTCTGTTTCAGATTTAGGATTCTATATACACAAATATTCACAAGCCTAACAAGTTTCGTACGCGCCCGAGGAACGGCGTTAGGCCGTGACTATACACAGTCACACTTAAAGCCTGGAATTAGGGGTTTGTCAGATATGCATTTACAGCTGGTGCTCGTGTATAAACGTGCTGCTGCTCCCAGCCCCCGGCGCCTGGTGGGACGCGGCGAAGTTTGCCAGAGGAATGACCTTGACGGGATCCTCGCTGGCGCAATGTCTTTCGCAGGTGTTGTAGAACTGGGGCCTGGGCCCACCCTGGCCTTTGTCACTGTCGTCCTTTGGCAGGGGCCTCCCGAGAGTGTGCCGTCCCTCGGGTCTGGCTCCCCGGCCCCAGCCCTGCTGGAAGCCAAACGATGGCAAAGAGGTGTTGGGCTGCTGGAACTGCGTCAGGGCCGGCGGCATCCAGCAGTTGTCGGAGTGGCCGAGGATCAGACACTCCTGCGTGCAGTTTTCAGAGGCCTCGGCCAGAGCTTTCTGCAGGTTCACTTCGATAGCTGGGAGGGTGGAAAAAGACAAGACGTTATCAGGGGTATGAGGACAGACTCACAGAGGGAATCAAGGTCAGCAAAGCAATCGCCGTCCTACAGCGATGGCCACAGTTTGGGAAGAAAAGACTTCCAGGTTTAGAGCTTCAGTGAAGGTTCAGATGGTGGGGCCCACAGTGTTTTCGCAGTTCACCTTTAATGAACTATTGATAGCATGATTACAGCTCTGTAACAAACCCTTATACACTCGATTTCCTGGAAATAGACACCTGCTCAGGCTGGAAAACACCTCTAAGATCAGTTAAACCATTAACCCAGCACCACCCCATTCACCGTTACACAAAACCCCCACATCCACAGGCATTTTGACACTTCCAGGGATGGTGAATCCACCCTGAGCAGCCTGTTCCAATGCTTGATGACCCCTTCAGTGAAGAAATTTTTTCCCTAATATCCAACCTAAAACTCCTCTGGCACAACTTGACCATGTCCTCTGGATCGGTCACTTACCTAAAATAATATTTTCACTTCTTGAAATTGTCATTTCTGTAAAAAAGCTAAAAACTTTATAATAATTTAATGCCATTAGTCTAGACGTTTGCATAGAACTACTTGGTAAAAAAAAAAAAAAAGTTTTTTTAATGTTCTCTTAAAACTGGATTTTTTTGTTGTTTTCCTTTGCTTAAGGTAAAAAACCCTAAATTGGGCACTAGCCAAAGATGGTCCATTGGCTTCAAAGATTCACTCAAAAGCTATAAGAATGAAAGAGTGTAACAGGTATGTAAAAGAGAATTGATTTCTCCATGCATTGGACACTGGAAACCTTGAAAAATCAAAGGCTACTAGCAAAAGAAGATGTAACCTCTGTAGTTTGCTAGTAATCAAACCAGATTTCTTCAGCAGATGCAAGGTTTGTGCCCTTGAAAAAGGATTATAGAAATTTTAATTTGTTCAAAGCAAACTACTAAATCTGAAAGATGTTCGTTTGCAATACATAAATATTCTTGATCTGCTTCATTTAAATTGTGGCTTTACCATGGTAGGTAAATTAAAAACTAATGAAATTAAATTTCTACAAATGGTTCCTTGAAATAGCTTTATTAGTACAAGTGTTAATTTTATATTCTCTCACTATGAACATGGCTAAATACATCAGAAGTGCAGAAGAATATCTGACTGGATATTTCGCATTTTCTTCACAAAACTTCCCAATGAAAGATACATATGTGTTTTTAATATCCGTCTTAACGAAAATAGCATTTAAAATTGGATTCTGGCTCATAAGCACTGGAGAAGGAATGCCACTAAAATTACTTATGGCCATGAGAGTGCCGAGTAAGAGCCTCCCACCCTCTGAGCTTTATGTTTAAACAGATGCTACAGCTCTGTTTTAACAAATACTTTGCATGTTGAAATCTGGGTAAAGCTGCAGAGCACAAACACTTATTTCCATGCTACATCTCAATACAAAGGAAATAAGTTTTTTCCTTCAGGCATTGAAATACATAATGCTGCTGTCCAAAACAGGACACATTTTTGTTGAAATCTACCATGTTTAAGAAGACAACTGGTTGCTTGTTACATCATGAATGCTCTGTTCTTGATTATTTCTCCTTCAGAATGCTGTACGTGTCAGTTAGAGAAGTGATTGTTTATAAATGCCTTTTTAGCGTATTACTGGCATTTCAACATGTCCTCAGTCATTTTGCCTGAGTATTTTTCAGTTTAATCCTGACAAAGCCTTGGCACCTTGCTGTTGAAATATTAATCCAGTTTTGATGGGCAGTAGGAGACATAAATATGGAAATAATTCAGTGGAGGCAATAGTTACTGCAAAAAAAAGAAAAAGTTTCTTTTGGTAGATTAGTCTAATCTTTCTGTGTCCTACTATCTGCTCTTAGAGACACAAATTTAAGTATATACAAGTTGTTTAAGCTCTTTAATTATCCAGGTTTGCTTCTATTCTGATGAAGGCAATTCACTGAAATCAGGTGAAACCTTGACAGAGTGTTGAGTTATCCCCATTTTATAGAGAAACTGATCTTTTTTGCATTTATTAAAAAAAAAAAACACCCTAAAATGCTGTTAATTCTGTTAAAATGTGAAACGGACAATTATTTATTTGGAAATAATACTTATTTGTTTTGAGCTCTTCACGGCAAGTGGTTACAACACTTCTACTGCACCATTTCTCCCAAACTACAGTAAGAGAGTACAAAAAGCTAAAACATCAAAAGGAAGCATTTGCCAATAAAAATTTAACATTTAACATTGGCCAAGGCAACTGTGGGAGAAAAAAGGTCACGTATAAAACAGTCTCCACACCATTTCAAAGATCAGGACAGGAATTTTGTGCCATGCGTTGCCAGACTACCTGGAGACTTGGAACACGTTTCCATGTCAAGAATAAAAGTATTGTTAAAATTACAGTCTTGCTTATTCTGTTAATAAAGAGATATTTTAATCTGAGTTTTAGTTTTATTTAAAAAAAAAAAACAAACCAAAGCAGAAACAAACCACAAAAAAAAAGGAAAGAAAAACAAACAAGAATGAAAACTCCAAAGCTTTAGAACTATCCTGGACACAACCATAAGACAGGACTACAAATTATTTTGGTGTTATGTTGGGTTTCTTTTATACAAAAGTCTGCCAGTGAAGGATTGTTTAGAAGAAACATCTTTTTTAGAAATCATAATCTTTCTTTCAATCTTTTTTCAATATTGTTGTCAGAGCATGCTTTTCATCAGTGCTTGGGGTTAACACCATGTAAAACACACAGTTTTCCTTAACTTGGAAAAAACCCTTTTCTAAGTCAAACGAAGAAACAACTTTCCCCATCCCCAAAGCAATGACTCTTGGAAAATAATTCCAACTAGAACAAACCGTAGCAAACTTTCTGCATGAATATTCACCGAGCATTATCTCTTTTTTTGCCTGCTCTTCCAGGCCATGAGATAAATCTCCTTTTTGTCAGTCGAACTCATTCTGTATTTTCCTAACACATCATTCCAGCCACACTCGTGGGAGAGCGTGAAGTTCAGTGTTCAAGCGGTCGTTTATCAAATTGCAAATTGACCACAGCACCTTCTGGCTGCTGCTCTTTGAGCTTCCTTCTATTCTGTTTCTTTGCAAGTCGCTCTAAATGTGGGTGACAAATTTCCTGAGCCTTTCTCTCTCATTCCGCAGTAGTAAAGCAGGTGATTATTCTTCATAGTCTGATAAGTAATCAAGGGAAGGAAACACCTCTGACACCTGCCTCTACCCATCAAGGAAAAGAAAGTTCTGGCTGTCTCTGAGTATTTTCAGAAGAAATGATGGTTCTAACAAGTGAAATTCAGTGTCTAGTACCATCTTCTCACATAAGACATGACAGGTTTATAAATGGAAATAAGAGTGTGCATATTCCCCACATATCATGAATAAACAGTACATTCCACTGAACTCTGAGCAGTCTACCTAATTTCTTCCTTCAGTTATAAATCCCAATTTTAGATTTTTTTTTCCCATATTACATGGAGACTCTTCAAACATGACATTCAAATAATATGAAAGAGAATTTTTAATTCATATAATAGATCACACTCTTGCACATGTGAGTTTACCCCTTTGATTTGAACTCCAGGTTGTTTTAGGAATGAATTTTTTTTTAAAATTGTCTGCAGAACTAAGAACATTTTTAAAGAAGGTGTCTGTCAGCTCTTAAGAAATGTTTAGATCAGAACTGTCAAATGTAACTAAAAGCACAATAGTTAAAAGACTTTCTTCATTGTTCCACAGTCTTATCATTTATAGGTCAAAGCAGTTTTCAAATGAGAATATTTACCTTCACTCAAGAAAATGTGGAATTCCAGCCTTGCCAGATAGCTGTCCTTCAATCAAAACAGCCACAAAAAATACCTTTTTTTTTCCTTGCTTGTTTTGACCAGAGGCTTCCTAAGGTTATGAAGTCTGTGTGGGATTTTAGAGACAGTAAATAAAAATGTTGGTTATCCTCTTTGCTTTTTGGAGATGAAAACTGAAGAGCTCCACAGTGCTACTCTCCTCAGTCTACAAAACATGTGGCACTGTACTTTGGCGCTTCCAGCTTAATGTTATTTTCCAGTTTTAAGGCTGTTTCTCATTGAAAATTCACAGAGGACAGGCTGTTGGTACGAGTTTGTTAGCAGCAGCCCCAGAATGGCGAAGAGTTAGAATTATGGAATCATTTTGGTCAGAAAAGACCTGCAAGATCATCGAAGCACATACTTGGTGTACAGACAACACACTTCCTTTTCTCCACAAAGAATTTTCAGAATTGTACATATCCCTTAGAAGAAAAAATCCAAATGCATGTGTTGAAAGGAAGATGTGCTTCTCTAAGGGTCGGACAATCAAGAACAGGAGCTCCTGGAGAAGCCTTAAAACATCTCCACCTTTACCCACATGTGTAGCAATGATGGAAAGACATTTGTCAATGCATTCATTAGCAAAGTACTCAAATTCATTAGAAGTTCAAAAACCACCAGACTGCAACTATACCAATGCAGGTTTAGGGGCTTAGAAATTGTGCAAAGAAAATTCCCAAACCAATTAAAAAAAATAAGAAAAAAACCCTTAAACCATAGAATATGGAGTGCTTGGATTTTAAAGCCATGTAGCTGAAGACTTAATGAAAAGCCAGTTTTGAATTTGACACATTTTGGATGCAAACCATCCAGTGTTCCATTTAGAGCACTCTTGTTTCATAATAAAGCAAGCAACAATTAGCAAGCAATTAAGCAAATTGCCCATAATTATGCCATTGCCGAGCTATTTTTCATATTTTCACAACACAGCACATATATGAATACATGGCTTGCAGTGCCAACACTGTTCTGTCAGCATCCAGAAGTGCCTCTCGTTTACTGAAGCGTTTCGTTTTAAGCAGCTCCCAGCGCACCTCCAGCGCTCTCTGCTCAGCAGGAACCCACCAGAGTGATGGAGATGACAGCCCCACACTCCTCATCTCAGCCAATCGTTCCTAAGGAATGGGTCATGCCCGCCCCACCACGTTTTGCCCATGTGTATTTACTAAATGTGGTACTAAATCTAAGCAGGAATTCAAGCATAATGTGGGGAAATTATCGTCCGGAATTACCCTGGTGACCAAAAGTGGCCACTTGAGGAACATCACTTAGAGCTCTCCACCGTATGAGGAGAACAGAAATGACATTAACAATAAAAAAGGGAGGGAGGAATAGTAGTTAGTGTAAACTGGGTTACTTTAATAAGGTCAGGAGGAAGAAGCTTGAATGTAGAAACCCTAAATGAGTGCTGCTATAATATACTCTAGCTTTTTGGTTTAATAATAAAATGCCTTTGGGAGGAGTTTCCTATGAATATTTTATTTCCTGTATACGTCTCAATAAATTAAAAACCTAAAAGAGTTACTTAAATTCTAGCCTTGGAACCTTTTTATTCAAAGAACAAGTAGGACACACCACTTTCTTTAATTTTCAGCTGCGTGTACAGAGCGTGCTTTGCTTGTGAGAAATCAGAGGAAGATTGATCCTCCAGATGTTCTGACTGAGGAATCAACAGGCATGAGGGAAATCACATTTTCCTGTGCTACCTAGGCTTGCCAGATTGTGCTGGGTAGCTTGCAAGAATCAGCTCTGCTTCCATTCCAGGGAACACCGTTCATATCCTAACGGCCATGGTTTTAATTTGAATTTAATGAAAAAAAAAAATACTTCTCATAAAATCCAAATGATGGGATGGGGTATGAGGATTTTGCACCTGGATTCAACAAGTCAAGCAAACATTATCAAAGATGGCCAAGGAAAGATGGGGAGGGAAACAGGAAACGGAGGAAGTGTCAGGGCAAGAGAGTCAGCCTGTGGTAATTCCTGTCTCATTAACTACGCTCGTGAAGTAAAACTTTCCCTACAAACAACAGCCATACAAATAAAGCACATTAATCTTTCATTTGGTTATCTCATTGTTATGCTGACTAGAACTTCAATCTTGTATTAATCATAACCAAGAAATGGTCTAAAGGCAATGCTCCTGTAAAAAGTTCAGCTTCGATAATTACTGTTTTCCACAGGAAGAGATTTCACACGAAAAGAAAAAAAAACAACAAGAAAACCAAGCCCCCAAACCTCCTGCAAACTCTTCTTTTTCAGCCTAATGAACATGGGTGTGACAGAGTTGTAGGACAGTACCTGGCACTGACCCTTATTGCTCTAACAGTCCAATTGAATTCCTCTTTTATGTCCATGTTTTGCTGCTATTTATGGCAAAAAAAGAAAATATGGTCATTTGCAAAGGCCGCGTGTTTCTCGGCCTATAAAGTGTATATTGAGTTATCAATGAGAATTTTAACTATAACTTGTAAAGTATAATGACCATCTAAAATGGATAACCCAAAATCCAGTATATTGATTACAATACTGCCTAATACAACGTGCTTTATTTAATATTTAATTAACTGCTTCCCATTTGTACTGAACCTTCTTAATTATTAATGCATGGTTCATTATTTAACATGGAATATAAATTCAAATTCAAATCAATTAAACAAGGTGAAACTACATAGTGAGAAATGCTTTATCCTCCAGCAATAACCTTCGACCTGGAAACAGAGTAGAGAGTGAAATTAGCATTTTTCCCCCATACCTGCAAAGACTATGCATTTTAGGTGATATGTATTAAACTCTGCTACTGATGTAAAATTTCTGTAATAAACACAACATCCTACAGAAATACGCTGAATAAAAAAGGGTTTCAGCTGTCACTCTACAGAGGAACCATTTATACAGAATATAACACTACACCTAGTTTTTCAGATTTTAGGTTCAAATAAAATTGTGTGTGTCCGTGAAGGAAAGGCAGATTTACTAAAAATCACTAAATATCCCAAAAGAGCGAAGATTCCTAAAGAGAACTAAGAATCACTACAGAACCTCCATAAACTCACTTTGGTGTGGAAACAGCAGAAAATACATTCCCTAAGCTTAGGCCTTGTAATCAAAAAAATCAGGTACATTGTGGCTCGAGAGCAAAGATCTGGGCTTGGAGATAGGATGAATGTCAGAAAGATAAGAAGGGAAGAGAATTTCTGGATAGAGCGGGGTCAGCAGCACTAACTCTTGCTAACAGACCTACAGGAAAACATTAATATTCCTTTATCCTGCTCCAACACAGTTTCCAGCACTGGTGACAAGGAGCAGGTGGGGTGAGCCCCCCTTGGCAGAGGTCAGGGGCTGAGTGAGGAGGATGAGGATGAGCAGAAGTTCCTGCTCAGTCCCGTTCACGCCCAGCAGTTCCTTGAAGGGTTGGTGTGGGGAAAAAGGCCTCAAATGTCTGTGTTTACACCCTTCCTGCACTCCAGTCTCTTGGTGTATGTCCATGCCAAATGGTGCTCTGTCTTCTTTTTTATTGACTTTACAGCAAAAAAATAAACAAAAGTTTGATGGAAAGTAGAACGCTGAAAAATCTTTTAAATGAAGTAATTGAACAACTGTGGGCAATTGGTCACGGTTCAGACACTTTAATGAAACATTAATTTTCAAAAGGGAGTCATAAAACCCCCAAATGCTCAGTGAGCTAGTAAACATATATCTCCTGTGATAACTTAAAAGATGGCCAATAAAAGTTGTTTTGAATTGTGTTCTCATCAGATATACACAAACAGAAATTTAAAGTCAAAGACCACTAGAGCAGCAACCAAAACAAACTTACAACAGTCTGAAAACATTCTGTACTTTTTGTGGTGACTCCAGTTGCATTTCAAGAAAAAAAATCCCCCCATATTTCTTTATTAGAATATTAACCAAAAAAATTGCTTTTACTATGAATACTCTATTTATTTTCAAATACTTCTAAACATTTTTACAATAATTACCTATGCTGATACCTATTTAACACACTTTTTTTGAGTGCTGATAGCTATTACGTTTTATTGGACCATCAACAATATTAATTCATTCCAGTTGAATATATAAATAAAGCTTGCTGGAGATTTTTTGACAAAACAATTTTCCCATCAAAAACGTAGTTGCAAAATTCAAATGCCTTGTGACAGTGTTGATTCACATTACATTTGGGGGTATGAAGTGTGGTAACTGACAGCTCCTATTTCCTCTCTTCAATTCATTTTCACTTATTTTTTTAAAATATGAGGACCCTTAATGTTTCAACATTATGAAGAAATAGCATTTCTGAATGGAAACGTTCTCATGTCTCTAAAGCTGTCCCTCAGATTTTACATTTCACAATAAATACCAGTTCAGGTTATGATCCTGGGAAACTGCACTTCTTGTATTTCATGGCACCTGCAAGATGGCCTAACACCATCCCTCCACAGCTACTCCCCTTCTCTAAATTCCCTGCAACGCCCTTACCACTGCTACAGGAGAACAAACCTTGTGCTCCGCCTAAAAATCTGTAATTGTGAGTAAATAGGACAAACATTTCAGGGTAAGAGGCCATGGTTTTTGATTCCCCTAAAGTGCCCAGCAGCGTGCTGGCTCTGTTGTGATTTCTACATCCCTTGAAGACAAGCTACGACCTTGAGGAAGGACAGGCTGGAGGAGTAAAACACCAACATTCCAGCTCTCCGCAGTGCAGCGGGATTCCCCTCCCGCTCCCCTCGTCCTCCCCAAGAGGACACTCTCCTCCATATGGCTGCAGCTCAGGAGGGTTTTTCTCTTGGAAAACCCTCTCAACCACAGCCTCCTTGATGACTACACAGCAGCTTCCACCCAATTTTTCACAGCAGTTTTCTGTCAAGACCACTTTGTCAATCTGCCACCGAGCACCCTCAGTGGAACCACGTCGCTACTCATCCCTTCGACAAAGGCTCCAAAAAGTGTGAATGCATGGAGAGGGCCATGTTTGATTAACAACCTTGTGATTGCTGTAAAAATGAAATTTGAAAGGTAATAATTACATTTGTAATTACTTAGGTCTAAATCTCTTATGTTTCCTACTCCCTGTATTTCTGGGCAGCTGGAGCAATGACTCATTAATAATAATAAAGTCATTTAACCCTGCAGGCACATTACAAGGAGAAAGATGTCATTTGTCACCAACGCAAATAGAACAATCACTGAAGGATACAGCAAGACCACTATTTCATATTTATTGCAAATGATAAAAGGGACATTTTGCACTCATTCTCACCATGACATCCCAATCTGCTTTTTAATTATCAGCAAACATAAGGGGACAGCACACAACATATGAGGGCCTACTAATAATGCATTGTCCTGCGGTGACATTTCCATAATCACTTTAAATCTACCCTATACATATGTACTAGTTAAAGCTTTCAGCTCTTGAAATCATACCCCCTAGTAAGGAATGAATTATCCTGTGCAGATTGAGCACACAAAAGCAGCTCTTTCACAGAGTTTGAGGGTCTGAGAGCTGACATGTGCCTTGCTATTACTTTAAGTGATAAGGGTTGGCATTCTGTTGCACTTACGGTTGAACACAGTATGACTTAAAAATAAGTGCAATCGTATTTTTAGGTCAGGAACTTTGCAGTTGTAAATCTCACTGGCAATAGTTCAGACAGGGACTTCTGCAAGTCACTTAATTTTCCAGTGCTTTTCAGTGTTTTTCTGTAGTTTGCTTCCTCAAGAACTCTGCAAGAAGAACTCTGTATTGGATCACTCCAATATCCTTTTTCATAGGGAACTCAAGTAAGTTGCTCAGAATTTACTGGATTTTTAAAAAGAATTACTGACAATACTCCATCTATGAAATAAACTTCAGAGGAAGAGAAAAGACTATTCTTTCCCTATATGATTCTATTCAGAGACATGAAACCTTGAGGAAAATTTATGCAGACAAATTTCTACTACGGCATTAATATGAAAGCAAATGAAAGGAAGTTTCAGGAAAATAATCTGAGTTTCAACTCCATCAAGCCAGAACTTCACTTTCTTCCTCGCTTTGCTTATTCATCAGCACTTATCTAACCATCAGGCATGTAGGAAGACCAGAGAACAAATTTAACAATATGAAGTTATAAACTGTTATTGTGTGGGTTAAGAGGGAGGTAAGCAAACCTCCTAAATCTGTTGATATTTTCCCCAGGTATTACAACAATCTATAGAAAGACATGCTTTCAAAAACTTAAATAAGTACTGTTAAGAAATAAGACACATCAGGAAAGAGTAAAGTGCACAGAGTAAAATTCATATTTTCACTGTTAAGATAGTGACAACACAGAAAAGCTCGTATGTGGAGTGAAATGTTTTGTCAAATTGAAAAATGGAAATAATATGAACACTACAATTTTCACATCAATTTGAGGTAAAATGTTTTGAATTACAGTCATTTTAATCTTGTTTTATAAAGAAAATTACTTTAAATGGGTGATAATTTAAAACAGCATAATCCAAACTTCATTGTGCTCCAGTCAGGCATCGGAGTGCGGCTGCGAGTGATTTGGAGCAATCTTTGCACATTAGCTCAGAGCCTCATTCCTTGAACAAGGAAAAGGATTCCTGACTAGACTTTCCATCATTTACCTGAGAGTTCAAAACCACTCATTGAGATGGCTCCAGCTTCCTAATTGGGCCTTTATAGGCACTGCTGGCACCTGCAGAAATTTGGGCAGCATCCTGATGAGGCAATACTGCCACAGTCACCAGCTCTTTAAACACTCTCTTGTTACCAGGTGCTCCACTGAAGTTTTGCTCTTTGATTGGAAGTTCCTCATCTCACTCACATGAGCCTTCTTCTCCAACTATTAAGAAGTTTTTTTGGCATCGAGGAGTTTTGCTGACAGGATATAAATATCTACATATACACGTTCTCCTAAGTAATTTTCAATTAAAATATAAAAATACTGGAATTTTAGCCAGAAGCATTACTAAACCTGCAGGGCTTTCTTTAAAACAGATGATTCTATCAGCCCCTGGACAATTGACAAACGATGGGAATGATTTAAGCCAGATCAACATCTGACACGATTCTTTAAAGAACATTTTCTCATAGAATGGATGATTTTAAAAAGACATTGTTAGGAAACAGTGATAGCTGTGATTATTCTGGAAGATTTTGGTGTCAGTAATATCAGCCAAGAGAATGGAAGTGAGCAGCTGCTGCCAGCATCTTTTGAGCCCATTGCAGGAGCTGTCAGGAAAGGTTCTGTGGCTGCAACTATGGGGACTATGATGCTTGAAAACAGGGGTAGTGGTTATTATTATTATTATCATTATTATTATTAATAATAATAATTTTGGGGGGAAAAATTAAGAAATTACTTGGAACACAACAAATATAAAACTGTGGGAGTACTAAGTTAAACTTCACGAGGTATCCAATTGTTCATGAAATTAAACTTCATTACTTCAAAACGGAAATGTTTTAAAATGGAAATAAAAAACATTGGTTGATCTTTAAATTATGCTTTTATAAACTCAATTATATAAACACCTTCTCATAACCACACACTGTCTGTGTGTGTCTATGTAAGGATTCTGAGGAGAGATATAAATTTATTGACCTTCAAATTTCAGAGAGTAGGTGTCAAGTTTTGACTCAGCCCTCCTTATATTCATATTTTTATACATTGAGCCATAGCTGTCTTTGCAAAAAAAGTAATGTTCACTCATAAGTTTGATAAGCTTTGGCAAGAATATGCCTAGGCTAATAAAAGCCTAACATATATTATTCAACAAGGTTAAAAACCAGCATTCAGTCTTGTCAGGGAACACATCACCTCCTTTAGTACACAAGCCTCAATCAGCCATTTCTCTACTGCATAGGACAGAGGCTCCCTTATGTTTTAAGGATGAAGAGTTGAGAAATACTCAGTTCTTACAAAGTTACTAAAGCTCAGCACCCAGCTCTTTTGAAAGTCTAAGTTTCAAACTTGTTTTGAAATCCTGGTCAGGGCAGGCACACATCGAAGGTAACCAAATAAATCCCAGCAGTTCTTGCTAGGAGTGGAAGCTCCTGAACTAACCTAATCTCTAGTTTATGAGAGCAAACCCACAAAATCCTATCATTTATGTTTATTTTTTCTTAAGTTCTGCAGAGAGGATATTTTCAGTCTGGGTTAAGTGATGCTCTGGCAGATGCCATATGGAAAGCTGTCACCACATTTGACACAGATTTCCTTTTGAGAGGGTCCAAACCTGAATTTCTGAAGCTGATGTGCCTTGAACTTCAGCAAACTGCGTTTCACAGCCACCTTTCCTACAGCTCCTGCGGATGGCAGGAGGAGTTCGCACTCAGTCTGTGCTCCAAAGGGCTGCTTTAAATCTTTCTCTGTTTTTTAATTAACCATAGGATATAAAAGGACCTAAATGAAAAGCTACCAGCCAATTGCTGACTAAGTGTTCACCAGCCTGTTATTGAACCTATTTCATCTATTTATCCCTTAATTCATCCATAGTCTAGAGATGTCATTAATATGCTCAAAGTTAATTTATTATCCTCTATTGCTTCTATTCCAGCCCATGTTAACAGAATAAATTCATCACAAATGATCAGACTTGAAAAGGCAGATTTGGATTCTGACAGAGAATAATTTATCATGGCTGGGAAAAAGCCTCCCACTGACTGGGCTGCTGGAGTGCCGGGGGATGAAACTGGAATGACTGCAGAACTTCTGCAGGAAAGGACATGAAGGTCTCGAGGGGAAAACAACCAAATGAAAACCCCCTGACCCCAACTCCCCAACTATGGAGGTTCCTGACACTGAGTATTTTTTTCATTTTCACACTCACAGGTCCTTTCTCTCACCCTCTGTGCTGCCCTGAGGCAGAAATAATAATTAAGGCTCTGCTGGCCCTCGTTTGCATACACAGAGCTGGGGACAGGGGGACACCATGGCCCAGGGAGTGCCAGGGACATTCAGAGCTCTGCAGAAATGGTCCCGATGCTGTGGGGCCACAGACTGCTCCTCCACTCACCCATGCAGCAAAGGGCCTGGCTGCAGGGCTGTGCAATGCAACACTAATTTATTTTATTTGCCATTTGTTGTCATTACCCCCGTGATAACAGTAGATTCGGGGTGATCTACACTCTGTTACTACTCTGACACTGGCTACGTATCTCTATCTTATCTGAATTACAGAAGCAACTGCATATAACAGCATTTATAGCATGTTTCAGGTGCTGTTATAATAGGAAAAATCAAATACTTTCTTGTAGTTCTAAGTCCATGATACAGTGGAATTGGAAAGCACTGAGATGCTGTCATGAATGTGGCACCACTGTGGTTGTAACAGGGGTTTGGAGATTTATTGTAAAGCCCAGAAACACTTGAAATGAAACAATTGATCATGGCATCATACTCAGTATTCTAACTATTATTGTTATTTCAGCCAGTTACTGTTTTGTCCACAGCTGCAGCACAGGGAGAATTTCCCCTCCTCCACAGCAGTGGCTGCTGTAGACTGGACATGGCCCCTTCTCTATCAGACTGTCACTCCATTTATCCACCCCTTCATGTACTTGTATCCTAATTCTGTACACACCAGAGCCATTTCCCTGCCCCTGGTCTTGTTACACTCAGTAAATATGCAGCTTCAGGACTTGAGTAGCCAAATTTCCCCAGGGAAAAAGAAGGGAAAAAAACCCAGTGAGCAGTTCAGACCTGTCCAAGAAATGAAAAAACTCACTAGGCTCTGCCTAGATATTTTACAGAGGATCTTATATGTGGATATAATAATAAATATCAGTGCTCAAGTGTTTGTAAATATGTCAGCCTATCTGGATGACTCCTTCAGAACATCCCAGCTCCCTTTCCCCTCCTTTCTTCTATCATATTCCAGAACCCAACTGAACTGTGCTTCCAAATGTGCTGCTATCAATATTTGGGTTTTTTTTCTGATTCAAATACTTATTTACTCTATTAATGCCTTGAATCTAAGAACTTCAGTGAGGTGAATATGCCAAGTGTCCAACCAGTACCTGATGTCCCAACGAAGAACCACGGGACTAAAAGAGAGGCAGCATTTCCCAGGGAAGCACTGGAAAGTTAGAAAGTGCAAATTCTGCAATATTAATTCAGCTCCCCTGTGTAAATGTGTTTTGTTGCAAACTTTAATTAAATTATCATATACTATGTTTCTCATAGGACCCTTGGGCCCAATTCAGAGAATAAGTAGTTATTCAATATTTCTCTTTATCTACTCTAATCAGCATGTGGCCATACACCTTTTTAATTAATACTCTCAAAGCCTTGTGCTGAATGAAGATTTATTCATTTCCTTGTGTACTCCATTGTTTTCACAGCACAATCAAAAGCTTCACGAACATGAATAATATCCCACCTGCATTATTTGCTCTACTGAGACCATTTGCGTCTGGGAAATTGAGGAATAAAAAAAATTGAGCAAAATTATGCAGCCTCCACCATTCCATTATTTCTGGGTGCCCAACTTGAGATGGCTTAAACCAGATTTTTACACACTTGAGCACTGGATATTATATTAAGTTTTCAAAACATTTCTGTTGGAGTAGGGGATGATGTCCTTGGCACTCAGAGAAACCTGAATGACACCTGATGATAGGAAAGGTTCAGTTTTCCTCCTCCACCGAAGAGCTGTGTTGCCCATTTCAAAATGCACAACAAAATATAGGAATATTGATGAGCTGTCTTTCATTCTCACTACTGAATCTAACCAAACAGAGCATCAAAAAACCATACACTTTAAAGAGTCCTCCCCTGATGAAGAGCTCGTTATTTTAATAAACCACTAAAAATCAGGGAATTTTATGTGCTTCAGTGATTTCTTAGGGTGCCAAAACTTTCCAAAAGATATATCTTAAAATTTAGCATTAACTGTAATGTAATAAAACGTAACGATTTCATAAAATTTTACACGGTAAACCAATTCTAGAAATTCCTCAAAGAGCTTCTCGGAATCAAACTTTAACTCATTTTTAGAATGGACTGGACTGTAGATTCCCACTGTAAAATCCAGCCAGTGGGAAGGAGGGAGGGGTTGGGGAAGAAAAGGTGTTTTAAGGGCTTACTTTACTTCTCATTAACCTCCTCTGATGTTGTCAGTAATAAATTCACTTTGTACTCTAAGTTGAGCCTGTTTTGCCCTTGAAGTGTTTTTCTCCCAGTCCTTATCTCAGCTCATGAAACCTTCATTATTTTTTCTCTCCTCTGCCCAGCTGTGGCAGGGGAGGGTGAGCGAGCGGCTTTCGTGGGTGCCTGGGGTTTGGCCAGTGCCAAACCACGCCACCAAGGCAGAGCTGGGATCATGCCCACAGCAGCAGGGAGCTCAGGGCAGTGCCTGGGCAGCTTGGCTGGGATGCTGTGCAAGCATTGAAGCCACAGCCACGTTACTCAAACTTCTTTGGACGAGCTTGCACCCCTTTTCACAAGAAAGACCCTTCAGAGGAGCTAAGAAGCACACAAAAATGGGTTAGACCTTGGCATTTCATGAGAGCAGAGATTGGATCAATATAATTATCTACCAGAGTGTGTAAATGGGCTTGAGGACGGCTCCAAAGCACGAGGGAGAGAAAAGGGTATCTAACTCCCAACAAAAGAGCTTTGCACTTGGCCCCTACACTTATGGCAACTCGAAGAATAAGAGCTCTGAAGTGAATTTGGTCATATTCTTGTGTTCCAGAGAAAAGAAGAAGAAAAAAAAAAAGCAGATATGACTATCTGTCCTTTAATGAAAGAGAAAAGAGAAGTGGGGAAAGCAAGATGCACTCCAAAGGAGTTCTGGCCCATCAGATTTTAATGCCAGACTTTTCATTACAAGGCTCCATCTCCACGAGTAACGAGACGCTGGCCACCCCAGAGGGCAGCTCAGCAAACTGCATTTTCTAATTTGGACTCTAAGTACCCACTAGAAAGGCCATTTGTCCAAAGATTTTTAGATACAATTGCTTCAGAAGTTCCACGAGCTCACAGTAAGCATCTCGAATGCAGGCTTCTCTCTCCAGCAGAAAAACCCCAAAAACTGTTACAAAATGTTCACAACTAAAACACCACTAAAGTTAGAGCTCATAACTTTTGCTGGTCCTGCCAACGAGCCTGAAACGATAATGAACAAGCGCCAAAAAATGAAAATAAGTATTAAAAACAAAAAAAGATTGGCCAGAACACATAGATTCCAGTACATACTCAAATCAAAGGTGGTAATTGCTGCATTCCAGTCAATTAACAGGGTGTTACAAGGAACTCTTGCAAAAGAACATAAATATCTGTTCTAGCTTAAGAGTACAAGCGACTGTGAAATGATACATTAAAGGAAAATAAGCTGTTCTAATTACTGCCTCTCAGTCTGTCCACAGGCTCTGTATGACACCAGAACGTGACACGTTCCCACACTGACTGTGGGATTCACTGCTCTCCAACCTGACATGTATGGCAAATCCTGCCACTCACCAGACATGCCTTGCTCATCACAGATCCATTTTTTTTCTGACTTATTGTTCTCTCAGCTTATCATATCACCAAAAAGTGGATGAAGGAAAACAATTGGCTCGCTGAAGGCGCAGCACAGAAAAAAATTGTATAAATTCAGGTTTTTAAATAGCTCTGACACTTTGAATGGAGTATGTGAGCTATTAAGAATGTGTTACTTCTTGTAAATTATTGGTCCAGGGGTCTTTATCTTCTGAAGAATATTTTCTTTTTTTTTTTCAATTTAGTTACTGCTTTAGCTTGTCCATCAAAACCAAATAAAGACAGGAGCAAAAAAGCTGCATTAACATGTATCTATCATGAGGCAAAAAGTTTCATCAACCTCCTTCAAGCAAAGACTTGATCTTCTTATTTTCTCCACTTCATAACAAAGCTAGATAATACACGGAGAAATGTTCATTATATTCTGAAAAGACAAGCTTTTATGAACCTGATAATACTAAAATATTACCTTTCCCAATGGTTCACTGTGTCCATAAAACCACATGAAATGCATTGCATTGGCTTGCACAGGCTAAATGGTCAATATAAAATCACTGAACATGTTCTGTGCCTGGTCAGGACGCTCCTGGCTTCCAGTCAGCCAAATCTGGCTGCCATCTGATGTATTAGACGAAAAACAAGGGTCATCTTTACATCTGAACAATTCAAACTGCTCTTACGCTTTTCTAAAATTGGGTCAAAATCTCAAATCCTGAAGCGTATTTCAGTTCTGCTGCTTCTGCACATGAATCCCAGCGACAGCTCCTGCCAATCATTGTGGGGATTTTCTGTCATGAAACTTGGTGAATAAGTCACAAATTATGCTGGGGAGGGAGAAATAGGGGAAATGAAAATACCCCTTGAAATCAGTGTTTTGAGTATGGCATGTGGGGCTTTCTGTACAGAAAAATGAGATGATTAACAAAAAGTTGTCTTAGTTATGTTAATTATCATCACAATTTTGAGAAGATCAGTAAGGATTGCTGGAGATGTGCTGACAAGATGCAAGAAGAATGGATAAAAGAATAAAAATAAACCCATGGGAAGTGTTTGGGATATTTCCCTTAGCTCCATTTTACTGATATTTTTATGGCAAGTCTGCAATATGCAAAAGAATAATTTTTGAGCATTTAGGAGTCTATTTGAAGGTAAGACTTTTCAGACTAGTTTTCATAAACCCATCAGAGGTGCTAAAGCATTATTTTAATTTCATTTTTACTTCTAAGGAAGACAAAACGTCATTTCACAAGGTGACTGATTACAGAAAGTAAAGCAATACAAAAAAATTAAGCTGTATACAGGATGAAAAGATTTCAGGTCACAAAACCTACTTGTCTAATTCACTGACTGCTTCTCCTTCTTTGCCTTTTCTTTCTCCTGCCTGTGCCCTCCTCTCCCCTTCCCAAACACCCCGGGCAGAGCGGGGCCCTTCTGTTTAGTCAGTAGCCAATTACAACGTCTCCGGCGCAGTTTTCCATCCCAAGGCAATTTGGTAATCTTATACTGATTAATTAAACCCGGCTCTCTAAACAAACTGCTAAAACTCCTACATCCCGAGCTTGCATATCTAATCCAGATAACAGGATAAGCAACGTGACTGCCAAAGTTCACGAAGAAATGAAAACAAGAGCCCTGTATTCATTCTTCTTTGTGGAGTTTCTAAACAAAGAATAAGTTGTACTTCTAGGTAGAAAATCTAATCTGCATTTAAATAGAATTTCTCCAAATAATAAACAAAAGCCTGAAGCAACAGTTTTACAGCAAGTCTTGCTGCTAGTGCACAGCCTAATCCTTCTATCTCTATCTGTAATCCTTTCTCCCCTTGTATATTAATTTCCTTGCCAGTTTATCAAGGCATCTTGGCAGAGTTCACATCAACAACCGTCACTCTGCACTTCCTCAACTTTCTTCAGAGCTGAGCCTAAAGTCTGAGCTGCTCAGACTTTGGGTGGTCAACAACGCCAAGCAAATCAGATTGATGGAAACAAAGGGAAGTTATTAACCCAAAGAGGGAGAAGAAGGGGTGTGCATGAGGGACAGTAAATACAAGGGAGCAGCCCCGGGGTGTGGGGACAGCCTGGTGTGGGACGGTACCAGAGAGCTCTGGTGCCTTTGGAGCTGGATTCTCTGAGCTCTCCATGGCTGCCCTGCAGATCCTGTGGAGGGCCACCATCCATCCCCCCTGGGATCCTGGGCAGCCTGGATGTCCCTGGCACCAGCAAGCTCGTGCTGGTCACCGTGGTGCCCAGCTGGCCACGGGGCAGCACTGCTGGCCACGGGTGTTTTTTCCTGGAAACAGGAGCATGGGCTACATTTCTTCTCTTTTTCTGTCCATGCCTTTGATTCCTTTCCAGGCTTCTGGGCAGCACCTGTGCCCACCTGAAGAAATCTAAGCCAGTGGCAGCACAGAACATCCCAAAAAAGAGGTTCAGGTTTAAAACAGGAGGATACTAAAGGCTAGAGATTACTTTTTAAAATCTTCTGGGACAGAGAAGCTTTCAGATGCTACCTCGCTACTCAATATTTTATTCTTACGTTTGAAGGCAACAGATCTGACACCACCTAAAGTCCCCACCTCTCCTGCTGCTTTCCCTCAAAAGTACTATTTACATATTTCAGTGCAGAAATTAAAAGATAACCCCCACAAAAAGAGGGCTCCGTTCTAAATTTAAAAACAATGAAGGAACTCATTATTAAATGAAAAGACACCTCAGAGGAAAAGACAGAAGGATAGAATTAGCATTCTAGATGAGATTGGCCAGATTCTCAGCTATAAAGAAAGTTAGTACCAGATGAGCAATAACTAGTTTAATTCAGGCAGCTCTGCTCTAATACAGGTCACTGCTAATTAGACAAATACCCGCCAGATTTGTCTACCTGATTCCCACTTTACTCCTAATATTGACAGACCATCAGCACATCAGCCTTTAAAATATTTTCTCACTCTAAGCCCAACGAATTTGACCTATAACTCTATTGCATTATTAGATGTTGTTCTAAGCTGACTCCTTCTCCGAAGGGCCAAGGAGAGCTGGCTGCCTTTGAACCAACACAGTTTGCAGTCACAGGGATCATCTTGTTTACAGGACTCAACAATATAGATTGGGTTTTTGTTTGTTTGTTTGTTTTTTCCTGGAAACAGAGTTATAACTCACAGTTTGTGAAAGACATTTTTTGATTTCAAGAGAGACCAGTTAGGAATCGGTTTTCCTCCAGACTGTAGCACTTATTCGCATTCAAGGAGGAAAAACAACAATATTAAGGATTCTGTAAAAGAACTTGATAAGCTCCTTTGGTAAGCAGAGAAAAAAAATCCCAAACCAATTACTCTCTCAAGGAAACATTCTCTTTATGAATCAAAGCTATGTGCCAATAAGTATTTCTTATTAAGCAGAAGACTCTTGCTCTTCAGGGTAGGAGATGGACACTGCATAAATTGAGTAAGTGTTAAACTGAATGAGAAAATGGTTGTAGGCAGAGAAGAAATTGAATAAAAGGGAAAAAAAAACCCAAACAACCTTTCCACTTCACAACTAAGGATAGCAAGTTAAAGTTAGGAAAGATATACAGTAATCCTTTACTATTGATGAATTAATAATATATTTATTAGAGACAAAATAACCTTTGCATCATTATAAT
Source organism: Mohoua ochrocephala (assembly GCA_013398855.1). Taxonomy (NCBI): domain Eukaryota; kingdom Metazoa; phylum Chordata; class Aves; order Passeriformes; family Acanthizidae; genus Mohoua; species Mohoua ochrocephala. The sequence goes on from VZTA01026186.1 coordinate 270,004, forward strand.
GCCATAGGGACTATAAACTGTTTTGTAAAATGTTTACACACATAACAGTCTATTTGAACCATATTTCCTGCAGGTATTTTATCATTTTTACTGACAAAAAGAAATCACAGTATTACCAGTTTCTCCTTAAAGAGTCACACAATACAAATAATGGCACTCATAAAGTCAATTAGAAGTCAAAAGTAAATAAGTGTTGAACTGAAGCAATTAAACCGTGCAATAGGAACGATTAATCCATCAGAGTTCACGGCAAAGGTAAGGCGCTGATCTGGCGTGTACAGTGGAGAATAGATCTAAAAAACTCCCTAATTAGCTGGAATTAAGTGGTCACCTCCCTTAATTGGAAGGAAGAAAGAATGCAAACTTCAAGAGGAAAAGTTCGTGTTTAAACAGGGAGGAGGCTCCCCGCTCCCTGCGGCTCTGCCCCTGCCCCGTGCAGCCCCTGCCCCCGGATTTCACCTCTCCCTGCTGGCACACCCCATTCCTCCTTCCAGCAGGGAATGCCAGGGCTGGAGCACCTCCAGCTGCCTCCCTCAGCCCCAGGAAGGGCCATGCTGAGGATGCAGTGCTGGTTGTGCCCGTTCTGCTCTGGGAAATGAGCACTGATTCCTTCCCAAATCACTCAGGTTCAGCCACAGGCATGGCATGGAAATCAAAAGGTGTGATTTGTAACTGCTGGGCCAGTGGCCACGCCGATAAAATGGGGATTTTGGGGTGTTTCTTAGGAGAGCTATTTCAATCCTGCATCTCCCCCTGGTGCAGTGAAGTTTTACCTGGAGTGGCTGTGGCATTGGCACTGTGTGAGGGTGTTCTGGAGCTGAGGAGCAGGAAACAGAGCAGGAAACAGAGCAGCAAACAGAGCAGGGGTGTTAAAGCATCCCCCCAGGACCCACGCCCAAGCCATTACCACATCTCCACATCAGCATTTTTTTGGCCGGGAGAATCAGAGCTTTGGCCTCACACCAAAAAGAAAAAGGATTCGATTTCTAAAGAAAGCAGCTTAAAATGGACCACTCACCTCTGATCACTTTTTTTAAATTCAGCTTGTTGTGAACATAAATCACCCCTTCCCGACAATCTTCCTGGTACACATGTGGGTACCATGGCAACTATCACAACCTCCAAATCCTGTGCTGGTGAAACACACAACTGGGTGATGAAAGGATTGCTATCTGTAAATCCACAGATCTGCAATCACCCCTTAGCCATGGCTAAACACTATAAATAATTGTAGGATGGATTTTTTTATAGAGAGAAATTCAGCAATAATGACAGGAATTCAAATATTGCTTTTCCAGTTCAGCTGCATCAAGATATCCAGCATTACAAGTCTCTTAAGAAACTGAGTAATTAATTACATTGCCTTCAGTGTAGTGAGTAACTGCCAGGAAGCAGACTTAAAACTTGGATTCTGTTTTAATTTATTTTATTTACGGGCACAAGTGAGGCTTTCAGGTAACTTAATACAAAATAAATTGGACTGTGAATGCTAAAAGAAAAGTAGATTTAAAACAGAGATAGATTTAGGTAGAACAGGTACTTAAAACTAAGGAATTGCTTGAGAACAAAGCAACCAGCCTGGCAATCAGTGAGAAAGGGAGGAGGAACACAAGGCCAAGCAAAGAGGAGAGCAGGACTACCCCGATCCCTGCTAGCCCACAACCCTGTGCCTGAGGCAGGTGGGATGAACCATGTGCCAAAACATCTCTTCATACTGACTTCTCAGGCTCATCTCACGTCCTTTTAAAACCATCTGAGTCCCAAAAAACCCCATACTTCAGAAGATTTTGCAATTAATATAAGCTCATTTTTAAAACATACTTCTGGTTTAAGTCAGGTGAGAGGAAACACAGAACAAGTTCTGTTGAGAACTATTCTTGCTTTGCCTGGATTGGCTTTTTTCCCCCCATCCAAACTAATTAAAAACCGTTCAGAACAATGAGATTTCCTCAGCTTTCTTACCACGGGCAGGGATTTATTTCTGGGTTACAGGATTGCAGAGGTATTATTCAGATAATAAAAAGGAAGGCCAAAGATTTGTAAACAATGGAAAAACAGCTTAACCTTTTGATCCGCACCTTCCTAATGGTCACCACTACAGAGCTCATTTTGTCATTGTATTCCATTCTTCCAGAAATATCCCGGAAAAAAACCCCACAGTTCAGCTTACCCTTGAAATATTTCCCTTTTTCATTTTAACAAAACTCAGGAGTTTCTGAACATTTCTAGCTTATACCTGTATTCCATAGGACTGCACATTTCCCGAGCAGCTGAAGCCCTGAAGAAGAATCCTTTGGCCATATATTCCCTTTATAAATCCCCAGCTGATGCAGTTTACAATACTCCACTGAACTCCTGACTTTCATTTGCAAAGCTCAGAAGAGGACTCGTAGCCAGTGCCAGGCTGTTATGTACACCAAAGGATATTTCCATTTGATTAAGGCTCCTCCTTTACGCTCCAGATTTGAACAGAGAGAGTAGGAGTACCTTTCTCTTCTTTTTCTCCTCAGAATTGCAGTTTTTTATTTTCAGTGCAAGCTACTGGCATAAAATATTTAGCTAGAAATGAACAACAAAAAAAAAAAGAAATAAATCTTCATCGTGGGAATATATAGATTACATATTGAATAGATGGAAAGGCACAAAATTAATTCTCAAAGGGCTGGTAAAATTGCATCCAAACTGTCAGAAAGCACAGATCTGCTATGTTCTTAAACACCACTGTGATTGGTGCTTTCAGAAACCAGAGGAGTCCCTTAAACTTATCTTTTTCTGTCTGAAATTTAATTTTTTTTTTGCATGCATTACAGGTTTACTTGTTCCACGCAGCTCCTACAAACCCCAGTCCCTGCCTGCAGATGCACACGTGCAGCACCCCAGCAGTAAATCCACTGGGCACTCACCTGTAAGCCAGGGGCAATCAAAGAAGCGATAACTAACTAAGGTAGCAGTATTTTGTCATTGCAGGGCCAGAGTCATGAAAATTATCAGGAATTTAATGAATGTTTTTGCTCTCCTGGGCATGACAACCGCCATTCATTACAACATAATCAGCAGTAATGTATAAGTACATGGTAGATCCCCCATGATTGGAGGCTCGAGGCGAGCCCTGAGCTGCTGCCAGGCAGAGCTGCCGTGCCCTGGCCCTGAGCAGAGGGGCAGCCCTTCCCTCTGGTGCCCAGGGGCACAGCACAGAGCTCAGAGCAGCAGCAGCACAGGGAGCTGGGAGCACACGGAGCGCAGAGCATCCCTCACCGGGAGCTCCAGGGGACCCACCTGGCAGGGCAGGGACGGCTCCTGCAGCCACCAGCACTGCCCCAGCCCCACGGGCAGGCACAGCTGTGCTCCTTGGCAGGGCAGCGCTCACAGCCATGCTCAAATGGAAACTGGCCTTGGGAATGCTGACTCACAGGTCTCTGGCATGATCCAGCCATACAAAAGCATAAAATGCTGCTGTTTGGTTGGGGTTTTTTTCCTTTCTTATGTGATGGATAATGGCAAACCCATCTGTGTTCATGATCTTGAGAACACCCTGCTATTTGGCCAAGGCAGAACAAGTCTGTGCAGCATTTCACTTCCTCTGTGGTTCTGGGCAGCTTAATTAAAACAAAACTTACAATCAATCCTGCATGTGCTGTTGCATCTGAAGAGAATAAGATTATTTCAAACCACCATCTTTGAGAACTACCATTAACACAGGACGTTAGTGACGGGTGGTTTCGAAAGCATTGCACACAGATAGGCTCTTTTGCTATTGCCTAATGAATTTTCAGGGACCCTGAGAAATTTATCAACCCCAATTAACAATTTTTGGATTGACCAAGAACATACTGAGGCAATCTTGAACCATGCTTGGCAAAAAATGAGTAAGACGTGGTTTAAAAATGATGTTAATCTGTCACTGAGGAAAAACTTTTCGTGATGAAGGGCTCAAAGATAACCAAGTTATGAAAAAAAATCAATGGTCCACATGATGAACAGGTTATCTGAGCAAATATAATCAGATGGCTGTCCAGAGAATGGACACATTAGCAAATTAAAGAAAGAAGCCAAACCAAATCAGAAACCCTTCGTGGAAATTAAGCCAGCTCAGGAATCACTGAGGTGAAACACGGGGAATCAAAGTGGATCATAACTTACAGCACAGGTGAAACCACATCTAAACTGCTCAAGTAATGCTGCAACAAACCTCAGTGAGCTGTACTTGGTCCCCTTTCCTTCAGACCTGAAACAGAATTAATAATTCCTATAGCTGGTACTGCACTGCTTCTTTATGCATAAATTATCATCTCATTATCCTTAAAAGGATCCCTGGACCTCGAGATCTTGTTTAGGGTTACTTATATTGGGTTTGGTTGGTCTGGTTATCTCTGAGGCCTGGTTGCACAGTGGGAACAGGGGTGAAAATACGAGCTGCTTTCATTCCATAACACCTTATTATTTATTAAAAAGCATTTGGCTATGTCAGAGTTTGCCAAATGTAATAATTAGGTGTCATGCCCCCATAAAAATGTAAGCAATATGACAGCCACTAATGGAGAAAGAATTGAAGGCTAAGTAAAAAATAATGAATCAATGGAGCAGCCAGAGATTCAACAGAGGAATCCCAATTCCTGCTCTAAATACACTGCTGGTGGAATTTGTCTAAGGTCCCAGATCACTCGTAGAGACGAGACTTTCCGTTTTCTGAATTGTAGATTGTGGACATTTGGAAAAGATCTAAGTTAGTGCTAATTAATCCTACAACACGCTCAGCAAACCCCCGTGTTTGGCCTGAACTTTAAGACACTCATTGCCATCTCCTTGCAGACATGACATTATGAGAACCCCTCACAAATTAGCTTACACAACAGAAAATAAAACGGAGTTTACCCTTTAGAAAGACAGAGTTCACGCTCTTCAGGTGCCGAAAGTAGAAACTGGAGCTGAAAAGAGGCCAAATTGCTTTAACATTTAACCAATTTGGATCAGACGGGCTGAAGTCGACGGTCACAATGAACTAAGTGAAATAAATACAAAGGAAACTTAATTCTCCCTTTTTTGTTCTACTGAAAAATGGGTTTGTGGTAAAGCACAGTTAATCACAGTGCGAAAATGACATGTCACAGTCATGGCACAATTGTGACAGCACCGCTGCCGCTAATTTATGAACTCTGTGACCATCTGTGATTCTCTTCTTTGTACTAAATCAAAGGTTGAAGGCCAGACTACTCCAGGTTTGTATGTGATTTTGCTCTGACAGGCACCTCATGCAGAATATCCTTATGAAATAAAGATATCTATTATACTTATCATATTGTAAGTTTGGGAACAAAAATTTTAGGATAATTGAACTAGGTATTATTGCATGGCTAAAGTTTGGTAGGGGGCCCTTTTGCCTTTTTTTTTTCCTTTTTTTACTTAAAAGTTTAAAAAAAAAAGTGCCCTTCCTAGCAAAAAGCACACCAAGAAATACCTCCTAGATGACAAGAATAATTTTTGATTGATCCAGGACACACTTCACCTTAATAATGTTTTTTTTTCTTTTACTTTCTAGGGAGCTGCTCAGTGAAGAAGGGAAAGAGACACTTGAACAAAAAAGTTTCTTGAAAAGTTATTTCCCACAGATGAATCTGCGTGACGGAGACCTTTTTGCTACTTTATGTACAGGCTAATGAGGAAAAGACATCCCAGCTTTTGAATCCAATTGCACTCTAGCTGACCTGCAGCTCTATTCATACAGAGGGAGATGAGAAAAGGTAACAATTCCCACCTGACCCAAAATTTCGAGACAGTAATAAATTTCAAAGCATTTTTTCTTCTGCAGGCTGAGTAGTATTTCTATGAAAGCGAGCAGTAAATGCATTTCTGCTGATCTCTGCGTTTCACTCGGATGAAAACAAGTGCAGGAATACGCCCGATCTGAGAATCCTGTGGTCTGGGAACCACAAGATCCCAAAGGCTAAATTTCACTGTTAGTGAGCAGGTGAAGTTCCCCACTCAGTAGCTTACGCTCCAAGTAGAACCATCCCATTTTCTGCTCAAAAAACACAAACCCCATCCTTCAACTTTATCATCCTTTATCATGCTGATAAAACAATCACTCCAACACAAAAGGTGTAGCAGTGATCACATACAAATACATCTGGCCTATAGTGGACATGCTGCGACTTAGATGGGCTCTGAAGGAGGAGGAGGAAGAATAATCACGTTTGTGGAAGATGTAACATAACTCTGAAGAAATTGAAATTGTTGCCTCTGCATGTGGTAGCCTTAAACAATATTTAAGTGGCTGTTATTCCACTTTGGAAATCTGCTCTGCTGTGTGTTCTGTTGAATTAGATCAAGAATAAATTTGGATGAAGATAAAGTGCCAGCTCCATCAGTGAGAGTGGAACAGAGATCACACTCAAGTCAGAGGAATAGAAAGAATGATTAAATGAGGTCTACGTGCTTTTTGTAAGATGTACGGCTGGAGGCTCTTTTATGTGAAACGACTTCAAAGCTACCTTGTAAGAGTACATTAAAAATAAAATAGCACCCAGAAAAGATATGAGAGGGCAGAATTTTAACCCTGAAAGTTTCTGCTTTTCTTGGTAAATTACAGATAACACTCATCAGCAGTACTTAAGCCACTTCTCCTCCATGAGCTCGACAGTGGCAGCCAGGAGTGCTGTGACAGTCCAGCTCCTTTAAGTGGCACAGAGACAGCCTAGAAACAGCCGAGTGACAGGAAGATAGTCTGAAAGGTACAGTGATGGTGGGGACAAATCTCTACATGCAGCAGCGCCCTACCACCTACACCGTAATAAAGATAACCCTTCAACGCACAGGAGACACCAAATTGTACTTTCTAATCTCTGACACCGACTTTACAGACGGATATTTGCACGTTTAAATGCACCAGGAGTGCCTGTTGCTGCCTCCAAGCTGGTATTTATGTGGGCACTGCTGGGAGAGAAGCTACTCTGCCTTTGTGAAAGCAAACACGTTCTGGGGTGCAGGCCTTGCTTTTGATAGCGTCTGATTTTATCATGGTGGCTGCACACTCACGGAGAAAAAAACCCAGGTAGGTTTTCAACTTGTGAAGGGAGCCCTTGCTGAGATTTTTCAGCCAAGATGCTACGTCTTTAACAAACATTCAATATTGATTTCATGCCAGACTATTTGCTACACACCACATCTGTGCTATCTTAGGTGCTTCAAATCTCTTTTCACTAACTTGCTCTTTCTTTACAGAGCTATAACCTATTCAAGGATGTAACCGGAGCAACTCTGGGTGAGGAGAGCCACCTCCTCTGCCCTCACCTCAGTGGGATGGAGCACTGCGAGCACTCCCTTCCCTTCCATCTTCCTGTGCCAGCCTCCCCTCCACCGTGTCCTTGGGGCTCCTTTGCTCTGTGCCCCTCGGATGGGGAGAGGAAGGCGCCTGAAGCTGGAGAAAGGAAAGGGGACGGGGCCACCCCCAGATCTGCTCTGTTTGCAGTGCCAGGGGTGTTGGGAGCCGTGACCCCTCTGTGCAAAGGAGGCACAGGGACACCTGAGCCTCCCCTCTGGGGTGGGGTGGTACCAGGAGCCTGTGGTGGAGGGTTCTGACAGCACCACACACCACACAGCAAACGGAGGGCGTGTACAACTGTGATTTATTGACACTGATTTATTATTGCCCATCATCATCAGGCATTGGAGACAAACTTTAGCCTTCCAGATTGAAAACCTTGCTGTGGCTAACAGTTGGGAAACTCTTATATTTCATTCTGACTTCTGCTGAAACAGTGAAATAGAGATTTTGCTGGTTCAACAGATGCATAATACCACGCCTGTCCAGATCCCTTATTTTTAGGCAGATGTTAATACCTGCTGATATACAGACAAGATAATTTTAAATTCATGAATTCTATGAAATTATATACATTATTTACTGACATATTTTTAAGGAAAAGAATTATTGCAAAATCCATTATTTACACTTTCTCCAGTTTTTCACTCAGCTATATATAGAGTATGTATAAGTAAAGTGGGTCTAGTTGGACTTACACAGGTCAATTTTTAGAAATAAAAAAGCCCTGATGATGGGTAAAATATTTTCAACAGCTCCTGCATACGACTTAGTATCTTTTACTGACAAATACACAGTCAGAGTGTTTATAAATGAAATTATAGTATCAACCAGCACAATGACAGCTTCATTAGCATGACATTTCGGGAGTCTATTTAAATTCAAGTTCAGCTGAAATTAATAAAATATTTAATGTAATTACAAAGTGGTCCAAACTATCCCATCAGCAAACTATCACATTTAGAACTTTTGATGGACAATAAGTCATAATGTCTTTTCAGTGAAGAAAAAATAAAAAGAAATCTCTGTGCGCTATTACTTTGCACAGATTTGGTACTTCACCTGAAAATGAAAGGTGAAGGGTGGTTAAAGCACAAGCAGCCTGAATTTTTTACGATGACAATTCAGAATTTTCAGTGTCTGAGGCAATTCAAACTGAAAAGCAATTTTACTCCTACATTTACCTTCAAAAGGTATTCTACAATAGTAACTTTCAATTTGTGAGCCAATGTGAGCCCATTATTGCTTATAGGGCATGGCAGCATTTTTGTTAACCCTTCAGGGCAGGGAAGAACTGGTAACTTTTAGCACATTATCCCCTCTGGGTCTGAGGGGGGCTGTCAGCATCGCTCCACTGTGGAGAACCCGACCTGTGGGAACAGCACCTGCCCAGAGCTGCTGGCTCCAGGAGCCCCTCAGTCAATATTTCACAAAGAAAGGGACAGCAGGATCAATCAAAACTTTGTTTTCCCCTCTGCTGTGCTCGGGGTGCTGACACCAACTTGGGCAAGAGCTTCATGAAACAAAGACGGACAAATATTTCCATACACAGAGTGAGAGGAAAGCTGAGCCACCTACCACTCCCTGCCAATCCCAACCTCGGCCATGTTCCTTCCCAGCAGGAGAAAAACATAACAAACTCTTTATTATTCTCCATTTTCCTCATCTGAATTCCATTTGTTAAAGACTGCACCTTTTTGGGCAGCACTTTGTGAATATTTTTTCCACCTCCTGCTCTCCTGCATATAAGAACCTCTGTGGCAGACACCACATTTACAGAAATTAGGCTTTTGAACTCTTTCTAGATCTTCTGATGCATTTTTTGGGCACCTATGCGAGTCTGCACACTACATAAATACAGGAGATATGCCCCAATATTAAGCTATTTACTATTGAACTGTAATAAAACATCAAATTAGGCACCTGCTATGTTTTTAGATCACTATTACTTATAATTTATTACTAACTATGGATTGGGGGGGAGTGGAGAGCAAAGAAGAGCTACAAGGGGAGGATTTACAAAACAATTCCATTTGTCACTTTTTTTTTTTAACTCCATGAACTTGAAGGTAATTTCCAAAAGAATTTTCTCCCTTACAAGTTAAATCCTTTTTCTCCTCCTTCTGTTCCAGTGTTGTTAACAAAAAGCAGCTCATAAATCAAACTTTAATCAAGCTGAAAATCCCAGTTTTATTTCTTCGCTTCCCTAGGGGGTCAGAGCATTTTGCAGAATCTTTTATTTTCTGAACTTCTCCTCTTCAGAACTTCAGTTTGCTGCTTGCTTTCTCTCCTAATAAAATTACTTTCATTTAGGATTACCACCCTCCTCTCCTTCCTGACACTGCACTTGCTTCTTCAGCCTCCTCTGATTGAAAGTATTTAAAGCCCTGCAACTTAATTGGAAGAAACATGATTGTAAGGGATTAGCAACCCCTCAATTCAATATACAGAATTATGTTTACACAGCCAAGGAGAGATTAATCTGCTGCTTCTCTAATTTTTCCGGTGTTTTCCTGGCTTTAGACTTCAAATCTTTATAAACTAAGACCATACTCAAGCAGGACTTGGTTGGAAGCTCAGGACATTGTCACTATTGGCTCATGCTGGGAACTGTGCTGAATTCACTTTCAGCACTATATATTATATATGTGTATGTACTATATACACAATTCTTATTTATTTTGACTTCCATGCTCTGCATTTGAAGAAGTAACAGCCTGCTGTAAAGTTTAACTGACACAGCTGATTCAATGAATCTTGAAATGACTCCTGGAACGAAAAATGGAAATTAAAATTTCCTTTTAATCTGCAGTTAACGAAACATTGATTTGGAACAAATAGGCACTGATTTAAAATTGGGACTGGATCATAAACTTTTTAACCCCCTTTCTTTGTTAGCACTATTTTAAAATGTAGTTTACAATGTTAGACTGGAGGCACTGCAGTCTCTTTGAGGCTTATTTAGGAGCAGAGCAGGGGCAAGAATGAATAAAACCAAGCAAGCTGCCTTTGGATAGCACGATAAGAGAAACTCAACCAGAGTAAGCAAATGAAAGGAACATTTCCCACGAGACTGCCTTATGAGATTTCCAGAATGACTAAGATTGTCTTTAAGGTGATAAGCCAAGTTTTATACCGCAGTTTAGGGAATCGCTTCCCAAGAATGAATAGAATTACGCCTATGGCATTTAGTAAAAATCAATGTTGAAGGACAAGAAAGCCCCCCAGCTAACACTTATAAAAATCTGCCTCTTTTACTTCATTCTGTTACCTACTTGTTTTCTTTTATGACATGATGGAGATAGCTCTGAGCTGCAGGATGTGAATAAAAGAGAAAACTTCTTCAAACAGTCAAACTTCCCAATTCAATCTGTAGTAAACCCAGGCATTCCAGATACAGAATTTAATTTCTTTTAAACTTAACTTCACTACTCAACAAAAAAGATAAAAGTCCTAGAAGAGAGTAAAGAGACAGTTTTACACAGGAGGCACCTTCCTTATTTCCTTTAAACAAGGAGCTATTTTCCTCCGAAATACAAGTTCTGAGCAGAGCAATCAAGCTGATATATCTGCAAAAAACTTCCCTGAATCAAAGAGCCATTCCAGGTTCATATTTTAATAGCACAGACTCCCCAGTGCAAAGCTCAGGGTTGGATTTCCTGCCACATGGAAGAGGAAGTATCTGGGCTGTCAGGGCAACTTTTGGAATGGTCTGCTTTAAATGCTCCAACGGTATGGAATGTGCACATGATCATCATAGTAGAATATAAGTAATTCGTGTTAATTAATGCTAAAATCTACTGAAGGGCTACTCGGCCTCTGCTCAGGGTTGTAGTGGTGATGTATTGAAGGCTCCCTGCTCTTCTGCTTCTAAAGAGTCTCCAGGCAGCTTCTGTGTTTCACTGATTATGATGAACAGTTTAATATTTTTTGGGTTTTGCTGTTACTTTTCTATTGACAATTAACATTTGGGGGGGAATTTGAGTTACACTAACAGTAATAAACACGGATTGTCAAGAAATCTTTCCATGTGCTAGGCCTTTCAAGATCATCTTGCTAGGACAGGACAAGTAGAAGCCCACAGCAAGGTCACGATCTCCAGAAGCTGGTGTACCACGAGGTTCTGCTCCCTGAAACATTCCTTCTGGTGTACAAAAGTCACTGTAAACAATTTGGATGGAAAGTCTTTACACTTGATTTAAGCAGGCTAAATTGCTTGGTTCAATCAGTAACACAAACAAGAAAAAAAACAATACACCACAACCCCCCCGCCCCCCCCCA
>VZTA01026186.1:281623-303963 GCA_013398855.1 Mohoua ochrocephala
TTTTTTACTTCGTTTTTTGTCTCATTCTTCAAATAGACTTTTGGTACAGTAACTTCAAGTGTGACAAATAAGGGATTAATTCTGTGAGGAACTGCTATTAATTCAGCACTGAATGTCATGAGTTTACCCTTCTCCAGAAGTTTCAGCTGCTTTATAAAATTTTGTTATACCCTTAGCGGGACTTTAAATAAAATTAATTCTCAGAGTAATTATCCACATTAAGGAGCCGGCTACCTCCTCTGGAAATGAAAATGTTGAACAGCTCGGTGAGCGCCGAATTCTGGATGTTATCTCCAGATCTGGTGTTCCTGTGAGCGAGGCTGCACAGCTCAGAGAGGATTCAATGAACTGTGCAGACAGTGCACTCCATCACTCTCACAAGTGCAGGTAGGAGAATAGGGATTTGCATGGATGTGCTGATGCTGTGGAGGAATGGGGGACTCCTTTAATGTGTCCTTCACACGGCAGATGGTTCGTGAAATCTGTTTCATGGTCGGGGAGCTTTGTAAAGGCTTGTAAAGATTTGTTGCCCACTGCTTTAGCCACAGAATGAAGATGTATACCCACGCCAAAAGCACCCAAAAAAATCAATTGCAACAGCAACAGCTCATGGAATAACCCGAGTTTTTCTGAAATTAAAGAAATGTTTGGTTTCAGTTAAATCATGAGGTTTGGTGTGACGCTAAGGAATTTTGCACTCAAATAATGAGACTGTGTTCATAATCCTCTAAAACCTTGCTTTCTAATAGTGAAAGAAAACACAACATGCAGCACCACGTATTTACAACCTCAAGGGGTATTTAAAACACAGGTTGCCCCAACTCTTTATAGGCTGCAGGATGTATAGACAATTAGAACGCCTGCTACTACAGAAAGGTGAAACCAAAGTTTCTCAGCTGAGATCAAATCTTTGTAAATCCTTGGACCTCTCTGACATTTATAAATGTATTTTCTCATGTGCCATCAATCAGTTTGCAACTTTAAGCCTTTTTTTGTGGTTGTTGTTATTATTGTACCAGAGTGGAACCTTGAGGCAACACTGCTCTAAATTGTTTACTTCTTCTTACCCTGGTTTTAGTTTCTTATCAACTTTCTAATCCAAAGCAATAATTTACCTGACAATTCACGACAACTCCTTTTCTATTAACCTGTCAGAGACTTTAATCTTTTAATATTCCAAGGAATTATTCGAACAAGGTGCAGTGTATCTGTTATTCAATCAACAAAACAAGAAATCCTGAAGAAGCAGGACGGGGAAATATCCCATTGCAGGAGCCATGCGGGCATGATTCCGTTTCTTAGGATTCTTTTCACACCGATGGTAGGTTTTAGATCTTTTGAAACATTTTGCCAACATGCTTTGTCACTTTGAAACGATCCGAGGATCATTTCCAGAGTTTTGTAGAAGCTCGATGCAGCAGCTGCTGCCTTCTTCCTTCCACCACTGTTTATTTAGATGCAAACATCTTTTGTTCACAGCTTGCTCACGCTCGTGCGCTCCTTCGGAATTCAGAGATCAATACCGTCTGTGCTTGAGGATTTCTTACACTTTTCTGACATGCTCTGGCACCTTCACTTTTGGCTCACGTTCTAATGGCAGTGGAATAGTCAAAGTAAATAATTGATTTTTCACCACCACGTGATTCTCAACTCTGCTTCCTGCTTCCCAGTGTTCTGTCAGAGCTGCTGATTCTTTTACAGTTTTCGTATTTCCGATTGATCCAGCCCAGGATGTGTTTTCCAGTGGTTCCTGGTACTCTGTGCTGCTGTTCCACTCTTTCTTACTTGGCTTGTACAAATTTTTATTGACTTCAATAGATGGAATATCCATTTTTTTAATGGAAAAAAAACTTGTTTCAGAAACTACTACCAAGATCTTTGAACTGATATATAAAAAAAATTTCCAATGTACCCTTTTTGCACCTTCTGATATTCCTCTTTTGCCAAGAAGGAAGGTCTGAGTAAAACGTGCACATTTTACAGCCCTGTCTAATAATGAAAATATAATGTACACAGAATATTTCATAAAATAGACTGAGATCCAAGTCTTTGCTGTAATTCATGGCTCCAACCTTCCACGTTAAGTGGCTTGCAAAGACTCACAAAGGGAAAGCTGAGGCAGTAGAGGCGTTCTCACATTTGATTCCTTGTCTGACCCTCCCCAAGCCCCTTGAAAAGGCTCTAGATGAGTTTTTACACAACTAAACTGCAGCTGCAGCTGAGTGGAAAACAGAGAGAAAAGTGAATGCCCAGTTAATGGTCACAACGAAGTAGAGGAACAAAGCTGGCAGCCTGGATGGCTTCTAAAGTCACTCACTTAGAACTGCAGCCCCTCATCACGGTGTTTCTGTTGATGTCTTTGCAGAGTACTGGTCACACAAGAACTTGTTCTTTACAATATTATAAATATTTAGGAAAATGTAATACCCTTCAAGGTCCTTGAAGCCTTAGCATGAGCTAGCATGCTGGCCAGACAAACTGAGTCAAGTTTGACTACAGCAGTTACGTTATGGTTCAGCTCAGGCTTTTAAAGCAGTTATCAATAGTCTGTTATTTCACATATAAATCCAGATATACACGTTAATCACACAGTAATTCTACTGAAGAAGTTCCTCTCCTGAGAATATAAAACATGTTGAAAGAGTGTTTTTACCTACCATCCCTACACAATATCAGCTGGTTCACGATCAAGAGAGTCTAAATCATATTGTATAGAACCCACAAACTACTTCCATGTGTAATAAAACACCTTCTCCATATCCTGCCCCACACAATGGCAATGATCATCAGATTCAGCTGTCAATTAACCAACATTCTGATACCACAGTTCTGCAAAAGTTTACTTCAAACCAAAATACTACAGAACCAGGCAGTGATATACAAAAGCTTGCACTGCTCATCACTTTCTCTGACAAGGAGACAAAAAAAATCTGAAACAACATTTTTCATGGGTTTTAAATATAAATGAATATATAAATAGTTTGTCTCTCATTAGTGACTTTTCTCCTCCTTGACCTTATTTTCCCAGAGAAGAGCTAGGATTTTGTTTTTAACCATTTTAGCTTTTACCACACAAGATTTCTCAGAGCTACATTTAGGAAATTGGGTTTGTGCATCATGGCAGGTCTGGCATGTGAGGAAATCTGCTACATGCTGGATTTCTTCCCCCCCCATGCCTGTCCAAAAATACACAGCACAATTTCCATCCCATCATTTCAGCTAAGAAGAAAATCTGACAATTTATTACAGTCCTCCTGTGCCAGATAATAGTCCAATTGATGGTATGTGACAGAGCAGCTTAACTTCAAGAGCCAGCGCTCCTTCATATAACTGCTGTCACTTTTGCTTTTCTCAACTTCACCTCAGTAACTGATTTTTCCTTGCTGCTGTTTTAATTTTGATATGTCTTGTTTCCTCAGGAGGTTGCCAAGAAAGTGAATAAAAAATAGGCTGATGCAGAATATTCTGCATGAGGGGCCCCATCTCCCCTCTAATGCATCCACAGAGAGGAAGAGAGCGCAGATATTCGCCGCAGATCTGATGTGTGCAAACAAAAGCTTAAAGTGTAAAAACCTTTTTTCACTTGGGAAAGTGTCACCCTGCCTACACATCTGCACCGAGAAAGTGTTAATGAGTCCAGACCAAGGTCAGCTTGCTACTGCACCTAAATTTGCCCATGCATGAGTTACTCTGCAGTCACAACCAAGCATTTACGGCCAAGGAATTTATTGGTGTAAATAAGGTGGAAATGATCAACAGAAGACCCAGAAGTTTTGAAACTTTTTGGACAAGATTAACACAAGGCAAGCATTCCATTTCTGCCCACTCTGTCCCATCAGCTCAAGATTTTAGACATGTTCCACATTGTTTAATGTATTTATAACACTAATATATCCCAATATCATATCAAACTGATAAAACCCCATGCCAAAACACCCCGAGCCCCAGCACTGCGAGGCTGGCAGTGGCCAAGCAGGAGTTTTTACTGGCCCAGCCTGCACTGGCAGCTCAGGAGCTCTGTGAACCAGTGGGAAATTGGAAATGCCCTGCAAATGACTGCTCGTGTTCGTTTCCTGTCCTCAGGGAATTCTGCACGCGCATCCCCACCCACACACAGTGATTTAAATGCATCATCACCAATACCCACAGGTTTTTCCCTCTGGTGAAAATTCTCCTTTTGGGATGCCTGCCTCAACTGTAAAGGAAATCAGTGAGAACAACGCAATTATGAGTAATGCAGTATTTCTAATTTATCCGTTTGTAAAATAAATAGTGGTAATTGTAGAAATTAATTGTGGAACACCAAGAAGCTCAACCCTTTTCCTATAAAGACTGTAGTTAACTGCAGATTCTACAGATATGGAATGACTAAATCTGCATTATGAGTTAATGCACATATTTAGGATTTTATCATGCTTAAAACATTTACCTTCATACGGACCCAATAAGTAACACATAGAGGAACTGAACTTATCCATCAGATATTAGAGTATGATAGATGCAAATAAAACAAAAGTTAATTAACTTCTTTTTAAGGTAATACATGAACTCCTTTCCAGAAACTGAATTCAAGATTTTTTTATTAACAGATGTTTGTTTTAAATATTTTACGGAATTTTTTTTTTTACAGCTTTTTTCAAGAAACTTCTTAAGCAGAAAAAAAAAAAGTTAGAACCCTTCACTGATGCTTTCTTCTCCCTCTGAAATACCAGAACAGCCTGGTATATGTCTGAATCTCGTGTAACTGAACAATTCTGAAATCTATTATTACATTCAAGCCTTTAATGACAAACCACTTTGGAAGAGATCCATGGACCACGCCACGTTCCCTCAATATTTGTAACAAGAGCACTTTGCAATACTAAAAAGTTCTTTTTTTTTTTTTTTAAACAAAAGAAAGGCTTTTTCTTTTAGAATTATGTACTTCTTATAATGCTCCCTGGCTGCAAGTCTCCTCAACCCCGGGTGCATTTAAACAATCAAAGTGTGATTTGCTAACGGTAACACAAAATAAAACCACAGTCTGATTGTACTTCAGAGGTAATGCTGGCATCTTGTCTCCCCTTCCACTCCTGTCTCTGCTCTGCCACTCCAAAAGAATAGTTTGGGGCTGGCTGCTAGGCTGGACAAAGCCAGGCAGTGCTCAGCACCTATTCACACACTGGAAAACAAAAGGTGAAAGTTGTGCATTCTAATTCTGTGTCTTTTATAACCACCCTCAATCAAAGGGGGGGGTGTAAATTATGTATTTACACACCAGTTAAACAGCATGGGAATAAAGCTTCACTGTTAAACATACATAGGTGGGGATCATCCTTCAATAGAGCACTTATTAAATTAATGCATAATTTAATACAGTACAGAGATCAACAACAAAATCCAAAAGTATTTTTATTGAATCTGAGCTCCTCAGTGATTGGGAAGTAATATAAAATTAAAAGCTTTTCAACCTTACCTCCTCTAGTAGTCACAATTATTTCACTGTTTGCCTGAGAGTTCAATCCAAAAATCTACTGAAAGTCAGTGGAAGGGCTTTGTTGAATTAAACAAAGAGAAAAGCACTAAACTTCCTGGATCAATTAAGTCACATTGCAATTTGCATAAGGTTGAACCAGAGAAGAGTAGCTAATTCTGTCAACAGGGTTCACCCTT
Source organism: Mohoua ochrocephala (assembly GCA_013398855.1). Taxonomy (NCBI): domain Eukaryota; kingdom Metazoa; phylum Chordata; class Aves; order Passeriformes; family Acanthizidae; genus Mohoua; species Mohoua ochrocephala. The sequence continues at coordinate 287,276 of VZTA01026186.1, forward strand.
GGATCTTGCTCTGAGTTTCCTGTCCACACGTGCTAACTCATTTACAAAATCTCTCTTGGAATGGAGACAAAAGATCTCCCACTAGATGAAGTCTGGGACTACTCTATGAGCAAACATGGCAGAGGATGCATCAGGCATCACTCCTCCCAGCTCAGCCTTCAAAACGGGCTTTCAGAACCACCCTCAAACACCATCTGCATGTTTCACATACCCTACTGTGTCCTGCTTTAAAAATACATTTGCAGTTCTCCCTGAAATCTCTGAAAAATAGTTACCAAATATCCACAGAAAATGAATGTTTTGGAAATACTTTGGGTGAGTTGTGTCTCCGTGTGACAGCGCGCCTCAAACTCTCCCAGCCTCACCAGGACTCCCTGCCTGCTCTCAGGAATGCAACAGCTTTGTGCTTCCAGCTTAGAGCCCTTAAAAACCCTGGTTAAAATTTAAAAAAAAGAGTTCCCAAGTCTTCATTAAGGTTCTCTAATGAGAGCTGAATGGGTCCCATGGAATGCCAAGCAGAGAGGATTAGGCATGGCACACTCACTGGGTTGGAGACTGGGAACACGAGCATTTATGGGACTGGAATGCTCAGCTGTGGGGACCGCGTGGGCTACACAACCCCACAAAATGGGGGTCAGAGGCATGGGGATATATTCTCTATTAAACAGGCAGAAGATCACTCCCACAAGTGGATTAACACAAAGAAACAACTTCTAAATAATGATAAAAAACCCAACAAAACCCCCAGGGTAGGCACAGCAACTGATGCACACATAAGAACAGGGCTCAGTGGAATCTCTCATACGCCGCCAAGTGAACCAAGAATCAGCTTTTTCTACTCAATTCTTAAAATGTGACCACACTGACTGCATCATTCTCCCCCACCCCGTAAAAATCTTCACTTGTCATCAATAACTGGAAGAGATACTTTTAGTAGGGTTGTAGATGCTGACACACCCAGGGTGCTCTAACATTAACGGCGGTTTTGAAAATGAGAGTTTCTGGTTCAGCATCAGTTGATGGAGGACATGTCCAAATATTTGTAGCTCTCCCTGCAGCCCTCTGGTTTCAAGGTAAGCTGTTCTTCTCTGTTGTGTCCTGATCCATAATAATGCTGATCCAAATTTAACACTTCCCAGGAATACAAAGTGTTTTTAATGAATTCGAGCAACCATATACTCCTCTAGGAGCTGTTCTTTGGGTTAAATTTTTCAAGTCAGCATTAACTAAACTAAATTAATACAGGAGGAACTGTTTAAGCTTCAACTTCAAAATCCTGAGCCAGGATGGCCACAGTTAGGAGCTATTAACTCCCATACTGTATCCCAGGCCTCCAAGGACTGGGGACTTTGCACACCATATGTGCAGTGAAGGTGTCCTAAAAGAAGGGATTATGTAGTGTTTTGAGTAAAGAAGGAGTGGGAAAAAAAAAAAAGAGGGAGAAAGTGCACAAGTATGCACTGTCAGTATTTCCTCCAGTAAATCAAAATAAAATCTCACTTCTAGATCAGATAACACGATCCTATTGTTTCATTACATATTGTGCAATTCTGCACAATCTATTAATTCAATATGGTATTTTCACCAAAATTAACAGCCCTGTTTCCACCATTATCTCCTTGTCAAAGGCGTGCTGACCTTCATTAACAACAACAGCAACACTTCTGAAGAGATGCAAAATGGTGGCATTTGGGGAATAACTTCCCACATCTGCTTATTCTTCCCTCGAACCTTCTCCAGGCTAAACAAGGGCACGTTTTGCTGACTCTGTGTAAGAGGGGGATAAAAAAGATCCAAACTTTAATAGATCATGAAATAAACTTCCGTAGATTTTCTGATACCCTCCTAATTACAGTAGCACAGGTTCCTCCAAGAGAGTGGAAGGCTCCTTAGCGCTCCCTTTACTATCACTGCTCCTGAGTAGGCGATAATTTGTCACTAAACGTTCGCTGCTGCCTAAAGCTTGACGGAAAATCTCAACACATCACAGCACTTTGTCAGCTCGTGGAGCAGCCCTCCATCTCCCAAGGCAGCCAGATGATCAAAAATCTTCCAGACGACACATGTTAGTCCTAGAACTCCTTGTCTGGAGTGTCAAGAGGAATGGCCAGCACAGATCAAAGCAGTCATCCATCTAATCCCAAATCCTGTCTTCAACAGTGACATTTTGAGGAAAAAACCCAAAACTCTTCATTTAGGAGACAAATCTACCCTGTGAAAAGTGTACTTTTTACTACAAACGCCACAAGACCATTTATGCAAGGAAGCATAAAATCTGTAATCCTTTCAATACTCTGACATAATTTAAATACTAATCGTTTCAAGTAGAGTGTTATTTTATTCTTATTAATGTTCAGTTCAGGACACCATATGGCAATGAGTGATGCAGATTAATCATTAGTCCCAAGAGAAAAACAAGCTCTCTGTGCTGATTTTGAACAGGCCAGTCTTCCATTTCTCTACTCTTCCTCCTTGAAGAGTTTAGAAAATACGCTCCCCACATCTTCCATGATCCCACATCACAGCTTTTTTTCATCTCTCAAAAATCAAATCTTTCCCTTCCGTTAGGAGAGTTCAATGAACAAAAATGAAGGCCACACGAGGCTCCTGAAAAATCAACCGGGACTGTTTTCTTGGGATGTGTAATAGGTTAAAAGTCAGGTGAGAATCAGCACTTTGCAATTTCAGTGATTATAGGGAGATAAGGTGAAAAGATGACAGGCATGAGGTGGGAGAACAGACCACGAAGTCTTACAAATGGGAACTACATCTGTCCTTCACCTAGAATCTCCTCCAAGTTTTGTACCTTCTGTAGGACTTCACTACTTGTTCCTTTCAGTTCTCCCCCATCAGAAATTTCGACCTCAGAACTGTTCAGAGGGATCCTGAAATGCTCAAATGCAACATTAATGGGGAACATAGAAGTGCAAAGATAAGGATAAACAAATGAGGCCTGAAGTGTTCTTGTGAGTGAGAGTTGTACTATAAAATAAACTCAGAAAAGGTGAAAAGAAATACAGGCAACTGGTAGGGCTTTGGGGGTTTCTGCTTGTTTGGTTGGTTTTGAGTTTGATTTTTTTAATGGGAGGAAGTTATATGATTGAAAGGAAAACCAAGTTTCTAGTCGCATCCTTGATTATCTACCTGTTTTGGAGTTTTTTTTGCTTAAGCCCTTTGGCACCACAACCAATGTTCCATTTTTGTACAGTGCCTGATACATCTTGGAGGCTATTATTAATAATATATAATCCGGCTAGACTTGCAAATTATTTTCTTTTCCATTTATTATACCTGCTCAGGCAAGTTTGACAGACTAAAATATTCCCTTAAATGATGCCTTGATTTACCAGAATCTAGCAGGTCAACGTAGGCCAGAACTTACATTCATATTTTAAATTGGCCTTCCTAAACTAGGAAAGGTATTTAATTAAAACACCAAATCTCACTTTCTTCAAGATAACTTGTAAACATCCATTAGGAAGTTCATTCCTGAACCACTGCTAGTGTGGGATTTGCTCCTTGGCTACTGTATGGCTCATTAAATACCTGTTTTTCTTCTTGCTGGTGACAGGTGAGTTGGGCCATGCTGTAATTAAGGACAGTGTTAACAGCTGTACCACAGACATATTTCAGTGGAGCTCAGCCATGCTAAAAGACCTGAATTAAGGTGTTCCATGAACTCACCAGCTACTGTTCTTTAATACATGGGGCAAAATAAACACCCACAGGCAGCGATATTGCTGGAGCACAGGTACTGGCCTTGCTAGGTAGGAGCCATTGAGGCAACCAGATACTGGACATTCTAGATTTTAAATGGGAAAATGATCATTCTTTAGCATAGAGATTTACTCTTGACACTGTGCCTTGGGCCTGCACAAATTTGTGCTCTAAATGGAGCCCTATAGATGATAAAGAACTGAATAATATCCAAATGCAGTTGTCAAATATCCATACTAAAATTATTCTCTTTCTGCAGGAACATAAGTGAATGTCTGTGTATGTGGATTATCATATGAGGGGCTATCCAATGGGGAAAGACAGAGATGACAACCCTAAAATACAAGAGAAAGGGCCAAAAATCAACAACAGTGGGGAAAAAAGGCAAATTGCAATCTGAATGGACCTGTAATATGCAGAGGAATTGCCAAAAGAAAGGAACTTAAAAGTACTAACTCAGGTCAGGAGGGTTCTCATTAAAAATCGTTCATTAAATGGTCAGTGTTACCCTTTTGTCCCAATGAAAGAAAAAAATGAAATAAATGAAAACTACATAGATGCTTAGGGGGGAATGTTTGCAATTGTCCTCACAATTATTCGACAATTAAGTTTGCAACAGATGAGAACAATGTGTTGAACACAGCTGCTTTCCAGCAGTGTTTCCACACAGAGTAAATCCTGCTACTTTACCCTCTTCTCCTTTAGACTGTGACATATTTCTGTATTCTGTAAATTATCTGAGCAAAGAAAGCACACATTACCATAGTTTTGCTCCGCAAAAGTCACTGCAGAAAAAAAAAATCTGACTACACATCATGTCAGTTTTTGCTTTGCAGAAAAAAGTGATAGGTGCATCGCTTATACAAGTATCATGACAACCACATCAAATAAACTTCATTTTTCATGGAGTAAACTGACAGTGGCATTTCATGTGAGGAACAGGGGACAGATTTTCAAATCTATGGAAATCTTTGACAGCTTAGATACAAAAACAGGCTGGGGTACCACAGACATGTCAGGGAAGAATAAAATCAAACTTTTTCGTAGACAATAGAAAAGATTTTACAATTTACATATTTATGGGCTTGTTCAGTCACTCTACAGCAAAGGGAATAATCATCATATTTTCTCAAATCAATCAGTAATTCACATTCATTATATCTTCTACTCTGCTTTAAAAAGGGGTGTTGACTACCCTAGGAGTTCAGGTGAATGATTTCTCATGCTTTGCCTTTAGAACTCCAAATAATAAATCCAATTAATTAAAGACAATTGCCTTTAATTGAATAACAATTAATTTTCAGTTTTGCGGGGCAAAGAAAGGAGAGCTTTATAAAATTCACAAAGGCAATTTCTGTGAGATAATATCAGTTTCTTTACCTCAGCCCCTGGAAAGTAATTGGAAGAATACACTGAACAAAGAGAAAGTTTAGATTTCCATTGCCCTGTGTGGAAGCCAGATTACTCTGGAATCCTAAATGCAAATTAATGCAAATAGTGCTGTTTCCCTATGGCACAACGTTATTTGGGTGGTGTAAAGCAAAAAAAAAAAGAAAATCAGCTTTTCATGGGAATGGAATTTGGAAGTGACACAGTAAGAGAAGCTTATGGATTTCAGAACTTCCTACATGTTATGCTTCATTAAGATTTTGAACATTTTAATTTAAAAAAAATTCTATTTCTCCTGTTTTCAAAGAGAAACTCTCCCCTGCACAAGGACTCGTGGCTGTCTGGTTTGTTCACAACCCAACTGAAACAGCAAAGTGCTTGCCAAGGCGTGAACAGCCCCCGTTTATCTGAATAGAACGTTAACATCCAAATGCAATTCTCACAGATTAAATATTAATAGGTGCATGAATAGTTTGTTCAAAACAAAAATTAGCTACTACTTTATTACATAACAGTGCTAATTCAGGATACAACTCAGGCAGTGTCTCCAAGAGTTTGTAGCGTTACATGGCGTAAGCAGTGATTGTGAGCAATGGCAATGGCTGTTTATGAGAGAACAGTATCAGTGCAATAAACATCCTGAATCCTGAGGAAAGATTTCACAAAAAAACCTCTACACAGTTTGAGTTTAACCCATTCCATGTGACAACTCATTATGTTACAGTGCCTTGGTCCTATAATTAATTTTTGTGACGATGTCAATCAATCTGATAGATCTTCATACTGAAAACAAAAACCAAGTACCCAGAACACATTTTCTGTTTCATTCCAATATTTCATAAGATTTGCTCACACACAGACCCAGAGTTCGAGGTAGGAGAAATGATTCTTTAGGCTTAAATATATACACAGGACTTGAATTTATTCTGCCTTCGTTCCAAAATTACCGATAATGAAGTGGAAATTATTTCCCTACTCCACGCAGGGAATTCCACTTTAGACACTTGGATTGTTCTGGTGAATCAGGTAATCAAAATGTTCCCACACCACAATCCCAGGCACGCTGCAATATCTATTTCCTATTTTATTGTATTTGCATGTTCATGTCAGAGGCTTTTTTTTTTTCCCCAAGGAAAGAAATCCAGATATAGTTTGAATTATTCAGAGAAACAAGTCAGAAAGGCAGCACTTGGTACAGTGTAGAAAAAACATGACTATTATAATTCCATAAAAAAAAAAGAAAAAAAGGCAACGCTTGAATTACTTCCTGTCTAAAATAGGCTTTGAACATGCAGAAATAAACTATCTTTTATTGTTCAGCTCTTCTGTGATGATTTTCTTTTCCACACAGAGAGAAGAAACCTAAAAGTCATCACTTTCCTTGTAAAGACATGGAGGTAGATGGCAGAGGAGATGACAGAGAGCCTGAGTTCACCCACAGCTCTGGATGTCAGAATGAGAACTGATTTTGCAGATAAAGGAAATGTGGTAGAACCAACCTATCTGAGCCTTAATATAAAATATTTGACACTTATAGGAAACGATGAGTTAATCTGCAGAAAGTGGTCGCAAAAGAATTGTAAAAAGAGATAAAAGGTTGCTTAAATATTACAAAACAAACACATTGCAAAGGGAAAAAATGAACAGGTGAGCAGGAGGCTTCTTATCCAGTGTAAATGGGTCCATAAAAACGCAGGTGCTGGTGGGGTCTTCTGGTGGGAGGAAACTGAAAGCCATCAGCTCAAAGGGCACGAGAACATCAAACGTGAAGAACGAGATGACCTTGAGAAGGATGGCAAAATGAAATTTAACACTATTAAAATTTAAGTGCACTAATAACAGGGAATGGCAGCCCGGGGGGCAGTTCATGGGAGAAGTTCCAAGACGAAAATATCTTTGGAATACTAATGAACAGGATGACTGTGTCCCAAAATTCCTCCACCCTAGCAACTTCCATTTACTCCTACATACTTCTTTTTAATGCCTCGATTTTCCCACCTCTTTTTCAAAGTACCCCCTTCTTCCTCACAGGATATAAATTTATAGAATTACGGAGGGGGTTCTGACTGGGAGGGAATGGGTCTCCACAGAACCACCCCAGCTGCTCCTGTCTCTAAACATTCCCAGTTACCACGATGATGAAAAAGATAAATGCACTTTGCTGTTCTATGTAGGCATTTTTGGTATTTTTCTGTAGATATCGGGAGGGATTCATGCTCTAATTCAATACATGGGGGTCCTATCTGGAGGGTTTGTACAATTCTTGTAAACAGCAATAAAAAAATGAAGTTAAATAGGTATGGGTGTAGAAAATTACTGAAGCTGGCTGGTGAATGGTGAATTCTACAACAAGCAGAGTAAAGGATGCTCGCTCCTTTGCCTAAAAAAATGAATTCCAAAATACAATGTGGTTTTTTTTTTCTTTAAATGGATCAGAAGAATAAAAATTAGCAAATTAAAAGAATAATGTTGGCACAAAACAAATGCCGTGAATAAATTGGCACAGAAATTAGAAAACTTAAGAACCATTAAAGGAATTTGATAGCTCCAAGCAGTCATAAGAATCATTTTTAAGACAGAGCCTGACATAAAAGATATTATGTGATATGGTTGCCAGAAACAGAGGCTGATTTTGTTTACGCAGAAGTGTTCTGTGATCATAACTCTGAATTTGGCAAACTGCTTGTGCCTAAAATACATGACATACTTTAATCACAGGGATCTTTCTTGGTATATAGAGGAATAGTCACATAAGACATTTACTTTAAAATATTTATATATTCAGGCAGGCTTTAGCCAGGGAAAAAACCCTAAAAAACATTAGATCCTTACATCAATAATTTTACACTAAAAACATTTGTGAGTTGCTACTGTTTTATGAAAGAAAATGTGGCTATTATATATAAATACACACAATATGTGTGTATGTTTATGCACAAAACTCTACTTGAAAAATGTGGATATTTGGAAAATAACCATAGGCATTCTTTGGTCTTACTCTGGATCCAGTTTTGCAACCAACAAAACTATTTGTTGTTATAACTATGAACGATAAAACTTCAGTCAGCTACCGTTGGTCTATGAATGGCACTGACACCACTTCTTCCAGGAGTGGAGGGGCCAGTTGCAGTGTTCTTACAGACTGAAAATTCACTCCACCAACAAAAAAACCCTTTGCCCCAATACATTTCTTTTAACAGACAAAATTCTATTTTAAAAAAATTAAGCCCCTTTTTTTTCCAGATTAAAAAGGAAAACAAGTACTTTTGATTTCTCTTCTACAATATGCACTAGAAAAAGATGACGGGGAAACCCTCGTGTATTTTTGGTCAGCAATTATTTTAAAGGCATTTTACACCCACAGTCTGTCTGTTCCTTATTAGCATTAGAGAGTGTTCCTTCTTTCTCTCCAAAGGACAGCTACTGCATATTTCAAAACACCTTCAGTCTCTGAGGCACTTGTCACTTACATAACCAGAATATAATTCAGTATGTACAAAAACTGCATTGCAATGTTAGGAGGTTTGGCTCCTATTTATGGGAATGGGAGTGTCGTGACATAAATCCCTGTAAAACTCTTCATGGTTTACATCTGCTTAAACCTCACTGTAAAACAGACAGGCACAGCAAAAAAAAAGTGGGGTTTAGGATGTGAGTATAAGTTATGCAATAGGCAACAGGTATTGAAAGTCATAAAAGCAATTTTAGAAGCATGAACCATCTCTCAGTGGTGGCCCCAGAGTCTCCTGGGACAAATATCCTTAGGGCACCACATAACGAGTGTGCAACGTCTCACACTTCTGAGTCTTCTGAAGACACCCAAATGAACTGCTTCAGTCTTTTTATAGCCTCAGTTTAAACGATTCCAAGTCCCAGAGAAGTGACCCAACACTCATTTAATGAACCCAAAGGCCCTGGTTTCCCTCGGCCCCTGTTCAGCCCGTGCAGGTCACAGCCATGGCCCCGGGTGGGTGCAATGGGGGCACACTGCTCTCCCAAATTCACACCCTCTGCTCCAAAGACAGTGGCTCTAAACCCTTCTGCTTCCTTCCACCAGACTATGCTGCTGTGTTCATAAAAGCAGGGTGGAAAGGCTGGGGTTGAAGCCCAGGAGCTCCTGCCAAAGCCTTCTCCCCATGCAGGAGCCTCACCAGAGCGTGCCCTATGGGGTTTGTTGTGTTTGTGCTCCCTCAGTCGTGTCCCCTTTCTCCAAGAGAGGACCAGCTCAGGAGGAGTCCTTGGGAGTGAGGCAAAATCAGTCAGTGCTTCAGGGGCAGCTGGAAGCCCTCCAGAGAGGAGCAGGAAGGAGGACACGGGGCCACCACCCACGTCCCACACAGCGAGTCCCGCCCGTGCTCCTGCAACTCACTCAGGGCCTTGAATTCGGGATTTATTCTCTCTCCAAATTAAAAAAAAAAGCAGCCCCTCGGGAATGTTAAAAGAAGATGTGATATTTGATGTAACCAATGCATATGACCCTGAGATTTAAGAATGCTATTTGTTTTGCAAAGAGGCTTCTCGTGTGAGTGCATGAATGCTGAGAACGGGTCTCACAGTGCTGCAAGATCAAACTACTAAGGGACAAAAAATTCAAGAAGCTAAATATGTATGATCCCAGAAAGAAAATATTTTAAACAAAGATTAGTTTTTAAGAAAATGGCTTCATGCTGTTCACATACAGTAGCAAAACTTCCCTTATTATATACAAATAAAAAATGTTTATTTCTTTGGATGGCTTGTCAGTATGTGTCAGTTTGCAATGTTTATGATAAAATGTCAACACAAAGCTGCAGTACACCAGGCCCCTTGTGTTCTCACCCATTTAGTGCTTATGGTTCTATCTCAGTAACTCTGTACATAAAATAATGCATAATATTTTTTCCACTTGATAAGTCTACACTTAAGGGATCCTGGTGCATTGAAACAGTTATGCATGCCCCGCAGGTTACTGTATTTCTTTTTTTACCCTTCCCATTTCCAGATCCTCATTTATTTTTGTTTTTAACGGAATTTAAAATTAAAGTTTTTTAGCACAGATAAAACAGCCAAGTGCTCACTGATGCTTTTAGGAAAATCCCTCTTTTGAATGCAAAAGCTGTTGCAGTTCCGCTATCCATAGCAGATCACACAGGAAAGTCTAACAAGCTTCTGGTGAAGCACTGAGCTTTTTTTTATTATTATTATTCCAGTCAGTCAACTGACAACAGTTCCAACCCGGTTAGAAATCCTTTAAACTGCACTTCAGAAATCACCATCACAATTGCTACTAATTGGCACTTTTGCTGGCAGCCTCAGGAAAAGCAAAGCAGCAGTGACTGAAGGGGCCATGGAGAGTGGAGCCCTCCTGCCTGTCAGGAATCCTCTCCCAGAACAGGGCTGGGGATTCCTGAGGCACAGGGGCTCTGGAACAATCCACGCTGTGCTCCAGTCGGGTTGTACCTGTTGGTAACGGGGCAACATCCCCTGGGCACCAAAGTGTACCAGAGAGCCTAAGAATCACTTAGTAAAGATTGCTAAAATATGTTTTCAAATGGTTATTCTTGAACCTTGCAGTCGCAGGTTGTCTTTTGTTACTTTTCTAGCTGGCTGTAGAAAGGAAAACAATGCAGGCAGGATCAAAGCAAGCCATGAGCTGGGCTGTGCCCTGCAAAATCTGAGCTGAGAGAGGATTAAACCCCAGAATTACTGTGTTTAAAATTTTAGAAGCCTCTGTCTCATTTTCAATGAAACTATTAAGTCTGTGTGCTGTGCTCTGATTGCAATCCAACACCAAGCTCCAAGCCCACCCTTCCTGGGCACAAACCCATTTTGCACAGCTCATGTGCAGCACAGCTCTTCGCTGAAAACACAAAACTGATTTTCACAAACTCTTAATTCCAAGACTTCTTTTCAATCCTTTTTGATTCCTAATGGTATGTTAGGGCCACAAAAACAACATCTAGATTTTGTTAGGAGCTTTTTGTGATCCATTTATCTTAAGAAAGACCAGGCTTTAACTGGTGTTCGGGCAAAAGCATTTTCACATGAGTGAAACCTGCAGAAAGGATGTAAATTACCGAAGCGATTGCCCTATTGATTCTGTGATAAAGTGGCTTTCCCACTGTGTGGCAATTAAAGGATTGTGGCACTCCTTTCCCGAAAGGCTCTGCCACAAGACAGCCAAACACGGAGCTGCAGGTTTGGATTTTGGTGGGAAGTCCCGTTGCCCAGCTGGATATCCTGGATATCCCACACAATATTCCCCTGTCACGATGGGATGGCTGAGGCTGTTAGGCTGGCTGGGCAGGTGATGTGCATGAATCAAATCAACCTGTCCACCAAGCTCAAGGAACACCGAAGAAATTATTGCACTTATTTCACATATCGATGGACAAATAACATTTTCCCTGTTGGAGTGTGTTTTGTCCCTGCTGAAAGCTCCTCAGCGCCAGATGTGCAATGGCTGGAGGATATTCCTGCAGCCAAGACTGAGACTTGGGCCTACTGCTCAGAATTCCTCACTATTTTCCCCAATGATGGTTTAATGAGATTAAAGTCTGCAAAGTTCACCTTCTGGAGAACAGGTGGAGAATTGTAGATCAAACTCCCCATCCGCTCACTGCCTGTGTGCCGTGGAAAAAGACATCCTGGGTCTCCATAAAGCAGCTGGATTTGTCCAACTGCTGATCCTGAGCTGTGTCACTGCACAGGAGACAAAACAACTGCGCTTGCACGTCCCTCTCAGGACCAGGGCAATGCAGCTCGGAATGACTTGGATGGTTCCTTGGACCCATCTTACTTGGATGGTTCCTTGGACCCATCTTGGATGAAATATCCAAATTACTTCACAACAGGGATAATGAAAATTATTTCCCTTTTCTGAAAGGGAAATTCAGATACCCAATGCAGCACTCCAGCTGCTGAAAAAACTGCATTAAAACAGACCAATCTAAAATTTACTGTTAATGTAGACATCAGAATGGTTAAAAACAAAAAAAAGCAGTATCAAAAGCCCACAACCAACCCAAAACCTCTTGGCATTTCTGGATAATTATGTAAAAATTGAACTCCTCTGGTTATTAAAGGTTAATATGTTCTTGTCAATACACAATATACTTTGTGTAAATATTGTGAGATATAATAGTTTTGTGCTAGTGTAAATCAGCAGAACTATTGTTTTTTTAATATATTGGGAAAAAAACCTTTAAACCGCTTCTTTTTTCCTTACAAGGGAAGCAGCTGCTGGCAGCAATAAATATGTTTTCTGCTTACTGATTTATTTATTGTTCTGCCAAACTAAGAACATTTGAAGTATTTCTGCACTAAATATATTCTACTTATCAAAAATCATGTACGGAATGAGAAGTGTCAGAATAAAATTAGCAAGATTTTCTTTTAGTGTAAGTCATAACAAACAGAGCTTTATATTTGGCACAATATAATTCTTGCTTTACAATCAAAACTTAACCTTTAAATAAACTGCAGAAGTAAAAAGTGGAATCCTGTTTTTCTGAGGAGGAATTTAACAAAAATATGTTGTTATGCATAAATTTTAATGAATGGAAGTGACTGCACAACCGTAATTATGAGACCCACGTTTGATCGACGCCTGATATTCAAGTGGAAAGTGAGTAATTCTGTGTTTTTTGGAAAAGGAAGGACCATCAATTTTATTGTTCACCATGTTAGTCAACAGCAGTAAGGACATGCAGTATGAGAATTAACACCCACAGGCTTTTTGTTTAAAAAAATCTCCACACTCTCAACTGCCGGGTGAAAAAGATGAAATGAATTAATTACAAAATCTTAACAGAAATTTTCACCAAACTGACTTCCTAAGGAAAAGCGATTTTAATCAGACTTTTAGTTTGCTAGCAAAGACTTCTGCAAGTAAAATGGTAAAACAGAGGCATGTGACTAAATCAGAGCAGTTTCACTCTCTGGGAGTTATCAGTCAACTCGAGAGAGCCAAACTTCACCTGATATCCAGTACGCCTGATTTTCCTAAATGCCAGGGTACACAATACCTTTTCTTCTATCATCTGGAGTAAAAAAGTAGTCCTACATGCAAATTTACTTTTAGCTGCTGGTGCAGGTGCTAGCGCTGGGGAGAGTGACAGAACCTCACACAGATTTCCCGCGTTCTTGCTGCACAGTCACATCAGATGGGCAAGAAACAAATATCGCTTGATACGCTTAAAACCCTGGGGTGGAAAGCATGAGACTTTTATTGCACTGAGTGACTGAAATAAGCTGAAATTCAGATCATGTCATATTATCAGGATGGACTCCAACTTGCCCGGGCAGCAGCCCTTATGCCAGATGGGTACAGCAATAGTGTGCAGAGCAGCCTAAATTACGATGCAGAAATGTAACACCGAAATCTTTCATTCTCCGTGATTTGGTCCATTCCCCTAGTCCAGCTAAGCCAGCAGTTGAACGCTTGGGGTCGTCTGATTTTTGTTCTCTCTGAGAAATCCTTAATTCTCCCATTACTTTCACAGGTACAAGAAAATTGGACTGACTTGCACTTGGGCTGACTCCATTTCGGCGATGAGTGAAGCCATGAATTACTGCTCATCATCCCGTGGCTGGAGTGATAGGCTTCAATTTAAGGCCTACACTCAGGATAACACAGAAGTGGAAAGCTCACTAGAATAACATATCTTTCAGCTGGTAGAGTGACCCCATTTTTTGGAAATGAAGATGTTCTTACAGACACTTGAAGATGCATTTTAAGAAGGACAACACTGTACTCGAGTTGTATGCCTAATTTGCAGCGCAAAGATAAGAAATCAACTGCTTGTTCTTGACTCATATTTTCAATGAGCTTGTTATTTGCTCTGCTCAGTGTTTATGCGAGAAAAATTGCTCATTGAAAAGTAAAGTAGAAAAGAACAAAGAAAAAAAACATTTTTAGCTTAATTTTAATTTGTGCATGCTGGGCAAACAGCATGAATTTTCCCCTAAAAATTGTGTTGCAATTGGAGCCATTGAGCTCGGGAATGCTCACTCTCAGTTTTGCTTGTTTAACCAGTTCTTGATTTCTGAGCAAGTGAATCTAATGCACTATGCTTGGGGATGCTTCTTACTGTATTTCATTACAGCTGCTGAGAATTTAAAGCAATTAGCTTTTCATGTTTTCTCTCTGTTTCTTTTTGTGCAGCGTTCCCTACCATGGGACTGCTCTTATTATCTTGTATGTTAAAGCTCATCAAATTTGTATCCTTGTTTGCCAGGCAAAAATTAGCTGTGAACTATAGGAGCTGCTCTGGAGCTCTGCTCTGTGCATGCCTGCTGATTTCTGCAATATGCTGCTGCTCTGAGATCAGCTCGTGGGTTACTGCCTCGCCTTAGGGCTTAAGCAGATGTTCTCAGTTTTGGGTAGTTTGTATGAATTTGGACACCAAACACTGTGTCCTTCCCCTTGTCAAAGTTATTTGAAGAAACTTCCACGCTCTGTAGCAGGACATGGATTCTAACTGGTGAGTTACCTCTGAAAAGGTACAATATTCATTTTATTTTGTACAAATGGAGTGATATTTAAACTTTGCATCAAGCTATTCTCTGTCCCTGCTGTCCCCACATTTTGTGACCTTTTTTGAAAATAATTCAGATGGTAAGCTTACACAAAAGTTTCATGCAACTCTCAGAAACTGAGAGGGGCATTTAATTATTTTGAAACAATCTCCTGAATTCTTCAGCACCATTCACAATCCCCTGTCTGTGGCCCTCCAACACTGTGCACTTGGCATCACAGAACACAAACAGAATATCTTCATCTCTGCATGGGAACACGACAGCCTGCACAATGAGATACATTTCATAGAGATAAATCTTTCCAGGCACTTTAATAGTTCCCAGCATTGTTGGTGATGAGCAGCAAGCTTGTACTTGAATGCTGGTTTTGTTTTCTGCCACTTTCTGGATACACAAAAATATGTAGGCAATAAAACTAGCAGTTGATGAAAAAGTATGACTTCTCGAGTGGTAAGAATTTCCTATTTGGCTCATGTTATAGACATGAAAAGAGCAGCCTGAGAAATCTTTTCGAAATTGAAAACTCAGTTTCTAACCCTGTTCAATTTTTACTCCATCTCCAACAGTTAAGGATGAGCCAGTTAACTACGGTGCTCTTTCTGTTACAGATGTTTTCTCTGTAGAAATAAGCCCCTTTAATCAGATGTGCAGCAGACACACGAAGCCTAAGCACTTCTTCAAGCCTTCTGAATGCCAAAGAAACTCAATCTTCCTGCCTCCTGAGCAAAATACCTGCAACCAGTCCTGGACTGTTCTTCCTGGAACTGGGAGTGTGTGGGGATGGGGAGGCTGCCTCAGCCCTGATCCCCCCCTGCTGATGGAGCAGCTGCAGGCACAGCTCTCTCACAAACAGGACAGTGCAGCCACCTCAGCTCCTGTCCCTGTTTTGCTACTTATTGTCAGGAAATGGACTGCATTCTTCACACTCTTTCCTGAAGACTCAAACACCCCTCTCGAAAAAGTTGAGTACAGACACCCTTTATATTTTATTTCACGCATTCTACTGCTTTGAGTCTGAGGGCGGGCTTAGGGTCCTTTTCTTAAGACTGTCACAAGGTTAAAACTTTAAAGCTTTTTTTTTTTGGTGGAATAGAGTTGGTACTTTACATCTAAACCTCTGTTCTGCGTTTTGACAGTAAGCTTGAATCTGGTAATCTAACAGAGGCAAAAAGCAGTCTCAGCAGACACGCTCCAACCTTGTGTTCGACCATATTAAGAATTAATACTTAGTCTTGCCGTACACCCCAGCTTTAATAAAGCCACCTAAATCCTCTTGGCTGCTGCTTTGACAGGGCAGCATCAATCGCAGCGCTCGACTTTTGTATTTGCTAATTCAATAGGCAGCCAGACAAGGCTTTCAGAGCTGCGTTTATGGGATAATGAGGCTTTTTACATAGTTTCAATTTTTGCCATGTTGACAGAAAAAAAAGCATCCTTGAGAACGATGAATTTTTAAAATATTTTCAGAATAAATGCTGCCTGCGTATTAAATGCTTCTGATAGGACCGACTGCTTGAACTTTCTTTCAAACTCTTTAGTGTATCTTCAGGAAACTTGGACTCGGGATTGGCCCCTTTTTGTACTTTCACTGGCCATTTTTGACACAGGAGAAGCCTAAAAGTATCATCAGTTTAGGGTGAAGATAAATCTCAGATTTCTAACAGGCTTCCTGTGTCTCATTTCCTTGCATTTGATGTAACTTTCACATCTCTAAGACAATAATGCTACTTTTTGGCAGTTCCAACTACATTTTAATATTGTAAAAGCACGAAATGACACATTTAGCTGAAGGTTTGTGCGTGTGAGTGGAAATGCAGAAGATGGCTTGGTGCTGATCTGGTTAAACACAGCACTGCCCAAAAGAATTAGTCTCAAACCTGCCTGCATGCAGCTCTTTGTCAAAGCTCTCAGTGCAGCAGAGCAGCTCCTCTGCATGTTGGCCTGCTCTGGCTCTCAGGGAGGGAGCTCCACAGCTCCTGACTTCACTACCTCATCCTGTTTTTAATTAATAATCAATTTGATTAAGTAAGTAGATCTGGTCAAATTACGTCTTTTTTTTTTTT
>VZTA01026186.1:303975-475831 GCA_013398855.1 Mohoua ochrocephala
TTTTTTTCCCAAATGCTTTGGAAGTTTGGATTGTTTTCAGATCCGGACACAAAGGGCCAAACACAAAATTCACACTGAGCTGACCATGCCAAGATTATATTCATGATTAGGGAAGATCATTTTCCAAATGGAGTTCTTTTAAGTAAGCTTTTTTTTTCCCCACCCTGGAGGCTCTACTCTGAGGCTTCTTCTCTAGTTTCTTTGGAAGTTTTAGTACTGTTCCATCTAATTTTTTTTTCTCATTTGTGGAGTTCTGTGCATTTCTTTTTCAGTCCATACTTAGTTATGTTTAGATCCTGGTCGGGAATTTTGACCTCTGAAGCATTTTAGCTTTAAAATACCAGTAGTGATCAAAATAGTTCTGATTTAAAACTCATTAACATTTAATATTTACAATCAAGAGTCTTTCAAGCCTGGCCTCAATCAGCAGTTACGGGCTATGGCAAGACTGTGCATTTTACCTGTCCCTTAAAGGAGTGCAAATCCACCAGCATTTGCATTTTGTCCTGAGTGCTGCAGCAAAGTTCCACCAGGGTTTGTGATACACGAGTCCAGCATGTATGCAAATAATGAGTAAATAAGCCATGTTACTGGGATTTGCTTAATTAGCTGTTCTGACTTAATCAGGAATACTCATCTGAACAGGTAACGCTGTCTCAGCAACTCCACCTTTTGGTGTTTTAGTGCTTTTCTGGCAATCAGTGTTTTTAACATGCTGCACGGACACCAGAGCAGCCTCAGGTCTCACTGGCATCCTCAGGGGAAGTTCAGATCCAGCTCCCACAAACTCTGCACACCTCAGCTGTTGTGCTCACAGAGATGGTGACTTGGCTCCCCTCTGACTCTGTACTTTGACTTAACACCTACTAAATATTGTTACATAGACTTTTTTGATGAAACATCATTTCAGAGGCTTTACCTTTCTGACATTTCTGCAACCAGTTGATGTTTGGAACTGCAGAGAACAGCATTTATCAGGAAAAAAAAACTCAACAAAAACCAAAGAAGAGTTTAGGGACTCTTAAATTGCAGTGGAAATTGAGAGAGTAAGAATCTAGAGCCTCCTCTCTCATTCTTGACTTTTAACTCACCCTGCTGACAGACACCTGTCTCTGTAACCTGATAATGTAGTTGTTTCAAGCTCTGTATCTTTTGACATTTACTAAGGTCCTTCATTGATTTATCTCAGTTAAGTACATTCATATGTTGACAGTTCTTAATCATTTATTCTTATCTGCCCAGGCATGGCTGTACAAGCCAATTTCTCTCAATCTTCCAAGAAAGAAATTACCACAAATCAAAGCCCTTAGGTAACAAACCCCAAAACTCAGTAAGCAAACTTAGCAAACTGATTTACCTGTTACTTTTTAAGGTTTTCATTGCTTCTTCCCCAGTTTTGGAACCAACCTGAAGAGCCCCCTGAACAAATTTACAATATAATAAAACTCATTTGTGTAACTGGCTCTATTTATGAGGTTAACTTATGGGAAAGCTTCCATAAAGAGAACAATTTGACACTTTGCTGTTTAAGAGCCACCCTGCTCCTTGCTCAAGCCAGGAGTGATGGAGCTGCTGCTGTCAGGGAGTTTGTCTCCTGTAATACCCAGGTGAATGTAGATGCCTGTTCACATTAAAACACATTTCTCATGCAACACAGAGTTGCTCAAAATGTGAGTTTGTCCCCTGCTGCTGCTGCTGAGCCATCCCTTCACTTCACACGCTTTTGCCCAGGGCCATGCTGGTTTCTATTCATAAAGGCTTCACATCAGTGTCCCACTGCTGCCTAATTGCAGCTAGGAACTCAAAAGAGCAGCACTGTGGCTTTTTCTAATGGGTTGTGGTTGGAAATCCCCATGCATAATATACTGTGGCAGGATATCAGATTCCTGTCACACGCCAAAATCCGAGTCAGCCGTTCGAGTTGGAATTGTGTTAACAGCAAACTGCCTGGTGCTGGATTCTTTTTGCCCAGTAACAATTTGTAAAGCTATCACAGAGTTTTCAAAGTCGAAGCATAACCATATTTTCGCTAAATGTGTCTATATTTTTCCCTGCCCTGGAAGCACTGTGTGGATTGCCTTCCTCAGCCTTCTAATTGAGGGAGTTACTGACTCCTGCGCTCTCACACGGCTGCAGGTCACAGACAGTGGTAGTTTTACAGTCTTGGAAAACCTCCCTGATCTCTGAATTCCTGTAATGACGGCAGATTTAGCATTTTTAACATCAGCATTTTTAACTCCGTCACGATGGGGTTTGTGACTTCGTGGTAAAAACCACCAGGCAACGCTGAGCCCTGACATGAGAGCTCCAGCCTGCAGAGCTCCCAGTGCTGGGTGCTGAAAGGAAGTCAGCAAAGCGTTCCTCACGCCCTGAGTGCAGGACAAAGACACAATCAGAGTGGAAGCTATCATCATTACTGCACCTCACACTGCCAGAGCTGCTTCCAAAGAAGGTTTTTGACAAGGTGAAGCACCACTGTGACTGCTGCTTATTTAATGCAGCATTGTTGGCTTCTTATCTACACGCACCTCCAAGCACAATGAGGCTTTGATTGTCCCTGCATTACACACTATCATTAAATAAATCAAAAAATGGACTATTTAAGTACAAACGCTGCACTTTGAACTTTGCTTCTTAAGTGCTGGATGCACGAAACGACCAAAAAAAGCATAATATTGCTTTATACCAGTTTAACTAGTGGCTTAACAAACAGCAATCATGAGCCAAGAAATGGTGTAACATGAATTGTCAAAAATATTTTACATTTTCTGCATTGTATTATCAACAAAATGTTTTGTTAAACTAAATAAAGTAATGCTAACAAAGACCTACAAGGTTTTTTTAATATCAGTAAGTGGAAGCTGTACCAGAATTGTTCTTGTCAAAGAGGTTAATATCATTAGATAAAAAACCTCAGATTATTGGTAGACTTATAAGAGAATTGTACTTTAAAAACGGTTTAAATTTTAAAATTAAAGGATAATCAGACTTAGAAATAATTTTAATATAATCCTAAAAGAATTCCCAAAAGTATATGTGACAACAGAAGGAATATTTTCCATGTGCTGGAAAGCTTCCACTTTAAGATCTTATTTGTCTTCCATCTCCAACAATCCTTTGCTTATGGCCAACAATCTTTAGACATGTGATGTATAGCAGGAAAATCTAATACAATTAACATGCAGATATATTTCACTGAGATAAAAATTCTTGATAGATCTGGAGCACTTGAAGGTTATCTTGCTACACAATCACACATTAGAAATGCTGAACTTAATTTTTTTAAATTACAGTTTGCATTGTTCTCTATTTAACTAGAAAATGGGTCTGTTCTCAGATTTCAATAGGGAAAAAGAACCCCTTGTAATGTTAAGATTCATGTGTGACCTTCCTGTCTCCTCTCTTTCAAAGTGAATGTGGGCTAGAAAATAAGTTTTACTGATCTGCTGCTTGATAGGTACTATGAGAAACTTTAAAGTGATTATCACTGAGATCCATAAATGAACATAACTAGACTGCACTAAGTATAGGATAAAGCAGTGTTAACCACACAGATGGATCTTGTATTACAGAGGAAAGGTAGAAGGACACAAATAAAGCAACCAGAGCTGTTCCTTTAAATCTCCAATTGCCAGATTTGTCGAATTTACAGCATTATTCACTCATATGCTTATTTCCACATCTCAGTGTCTGACCCTGTGCATATCCATACCCATTCCACAGCCACATCCACTCGGAGTGTGAATAGTCTTTATCTGATCAAGCCCAGAGTCTCACCCACTGCAATCACGGATTTCTAAAAGAGAACCTTATTGTTTAAAAAAAAATCATTTTCCCTTTCTGCATTTTACCTGCTGAACTCAATACATACCAGCACATTCAGTCATTTCAAAGGAAGTGCTTCTCCATCAAAATACGGGGTTAAGTGGGACCAATCAATATAAAATATACAGCAGGGACAGGGAAAAAAGTTCGGGTCAGATACTTTAAGAGATATAAAATGTCACAGTTAATTTTTCACTCATCTAGACTGCAAAGGAACTGCTGAATTATCTATGAAAGTGAACTAACTCTGATACTTTGACATCAATGCTGCATACCATTATCCAAAGGAGTAGAGCCACTCCATTTACTCACTCACATGCAACAGCTACTATCATAGATATAGATATAGATATGTATGTATGTATACAGAATCACTGACCCTTCCAAATGATAACATTACAGGACAATGTTAATTTGGGGAGATAGAGAGGAAAATGTACCCAGTGGGAGCAAAGGATGTGTGTACAGAACGCTGCCTGGCTCCCTCTGCCAGGCCATCTCTGTAACGCTCCCACAGGTCATGCAAAACCATTCCTGTGCCCCAAGTTTGGCCCATTGCAAAGTAACTCATTGGTTTCTACAGTGCTAAACTTAATCAACCAAATGAAATGAACTTCTGCCAAGAGCACTTCCTCTCAACTTTATTCTGCCGACTCAATTGCCAAATTGTTCTCTTAATCTTCAACTCTTCCAGTGGCTGTTCTCTGAAGAGCAAATATCCCTCACTTGTTACATCTCCTTTGAAAGATTTTCTTTGGGTTTTGTTCCTCTCAACTATTCACCTTCAGGCTTCTTGAAGCCAAATATAAAATAATTCCTAGCCCATGGTAACAGCCACTCTCACCCTGAACCTGCAAACACTTCTGCAAATTCTCTGCCCATCAACTTCAAATCAGACGTGTCCAACACCTCACAATGCAAAACATCTGAATACTGCCGACCATTTATAATGATGTGACAGCCTTTTGCCACCTTAGACCCCACACCAGTGATATTTTCTCCTTTGTTTTTACTGAGACGTTTTCCTAACTTGTCCTGGTGGTAACTATGGTGACAGTGATGTCAATGAAGAACAAATCAAAATGTATCAGATAAGATAGAGACCCAGGAATGTACAGAGATTGTGTGGTTCTTGCTATGTTAATTTGCATTTAATAATTAATTAATCAATCACATTAGGATTTCACATAGAGATATACAAAAATACTGGTACCTAACTGGCAGCCGCCAACTTTCTGCAGCCTTGAAAATGAATTCAGGATTGAATTACACACACACACACACACAAAAAAAAAAAAGCATCAGTCATACTAAGCACCCATCTGGAAATTAAATGTCAAAGATAAATGCAAGAGAGGGGAAAAAAATCAAATGAGAAAAAGTCAGTGTGCTTTCAGGAAGACACAGTCTGTTCTGAACAAAATTACCAAAGAAATGAGATATCTGCTGAATACCAAACACTTGCTTTGATTTTTTTTTTCATATTATGACCACCTAAGTGTCTATAAAAATACAATCTTTTTGTAAACTCTCACCAAAAGGAAAAATAAAAATTCTCTGACATCTTTCAGCGGAATTCAACTCAGGAAAAAAAAAACCTCTACACTTCCATTTTACATCTTACAGATTGCAATATACTGACAGATAAGGAAAATCTTAATCATTATATCTGTGCATGAATATGTGCTTTTCCTTCTGTTTCCTGCGTGGATTCCTGCCCTCCACGCACATCTTGTCAGTGACTGTCATCAGATAACTGATTGAAAGGGCCACACCGAAACATGCAAAACTTCTTTGGGGTGTTATGAAACACAGCAAATTACCAGATTTATGTGAAAAACTAGCAAGTGCACAGATAATCGATCTGAAGAAATGGATAGTTGGAATCACAACTCCAACTCCTCTCAAGGAAAAGCAAGGGCTCTTCACTGCATCATTTATTCTGATGGCTCCCCTCAACCTTTTTTAATCTGCGTCACAACTATTGACAATCTCCAGAAAGATCCACGTGGAGAGGCTCAAACTTCTGTTGGAAGCAACCACCAGAGCCAGTACCTGAGCACTGAGGGGGCTGAGAGAGCAGCTCTGGCAGGTTTGCCAACCTGAGGAGCTCCCAGCTGCTCCTGCCAGGCTCCTCCTGGGAGCTGTGGCACACGCAAAGGAGTCGTGGAGGAGCAGCGGGAGCAGCTGGAGGCTCCATGGATCCACACACCCACTGAAGGAAGTGTCTGTGTGCATCTTCAGGGCTGCAGCCCAAAAGCCTAAGAGCTGAACTCAAGGCGTCCTCACAGTGAGATTTGTCAGAGTTTATTCATTATTATTATTATTCCATCACCTGCTGGTGCTTTGGTGACATGAGATCCCCTTCCTCACGGAGCTGATGTGAGAAACGGAAGTTTGCCTAAAATCAGTTCTCCCAAACACGTTCTGTGGCACACCGTGCACAGACAGACGCCTTTGTTTGATGGAGTTTATCAGCTGTTAGGTCACTTCTCATTCGTCTCTAATGCGAAGCTGTAATCTCTTGAAAAATTCACACCAAATTCAGGTTTGGGATCTCAGTCCCGGATTGTGCTGGGTGCAGGGGGTCAGGGCCACTTCTGTCAGTTCTTGTATCAGAAGTGGAGAACCACAAACACAAAGTAATGAGAAATAAATAGTTATGGAACCATGCATATCCCCTAAACAATTGTTTACTCCTGCAGTCTTTATTTCATTAGACACGAGGTCATGCCAGCACGAACGGGGCTGCTGTAATAACTTTCATCATCCCTTCCCGAATCTGCAAGTCTAAACAAGGTGAAAGTGTCATTGGATGTTATCACACACCAGCACCAGAGGGTTTAATGCACTGGCTCACCTGAACACTCTCTTATTTACATCAGGTGCGAATTAATGAGTGATTCAGGCATTATGTGTCAGATTTGAACTTTCTGTTTCCCACAATCCTTTAATCTGCACAAAGTTCCAGTGTTTGACCCTTATTGATCTCTCTCTGCACAGAGCTGTCACACCTCCTTTTTGTCCTGAGAATGTTCCACACCTGAGAGAAAATTACTGCAACGCTGAACGCAGTCGTTTTTCATTTCTTGGTGGTAGCTGCGAATCAAATGCAGATCAAATGCCTCAATCCAGCACAGAACTTTTTTCCACAGAGCAGAAAAACATTCTTACAAATGCCCTTTGTGAACTGGAGTGGTAATTCTGTGAATTTATTGGGGGGAAAAAAAAATTAAATGCTGACTTGATTTTGAAAAAGAGTAGAAAACATTTTTTTTCCCCTGAAACTTTAAGAAAACACTTGTAGATCTTATAGTACAAAGGTGAAGCTCAGATTGTTCTTACTTTTAGTGACAACATAGGAAAGGAAATAAATTTTCTAACTAATTAGCAGAAAATATCCTGAGATAGCCATTAGGGAAAAATGCCTATGAAAGCAGTACCATAATCAATTAGCGGGGATGCATTCTTAATTAAGTTCAAGCACTGGGAATGGTATATGCTGCAATGCTACTATTGAATTAATAATTTGTAAATAAGACTGGGGGTAGAAACTGCAGTGTACAATTCTTATGAAGAATCCACTCTAAAAGCAATTATATATTATATTTACTTTAAATTTGGCATTTTATGACCTTTAACCTAAACTAATTAAATGCAATAATAAGACTAGAAAACACAGTGTCTGCCCAGTACAGAAGCACTTAAAAAATTATCTTTGCTTCAGAAGTGACCAGCCAAAATCATTAACATGAGAGCAGCACCAGGATGAAATATTTATTCAATTTCTGCTGAAGAAATGAAAGCACTTTTTAAATTATTTTGACCACATACAGGGAAGGAGTAGAAATATATAAACATGTTTATTCTGCTGCTTCTTTAAGCACACAATGCCAGCATTCCCTGCCACCCCTACGATGGGTCTACCTTCACCACAAGTACCCTTTCATTAAAAATCATTACTGGGAATGACATTTTATTAAAGTTTCACAGCTCTCAATGTCCTTCTGCAGGAAAACAGAATTTCTAATCTAAGAACCGGATTCTTTCTAGGGCTCTTTCCTACGGGTACAAGAGAGCAGCCAAGAGCAAGGAGTGACCTATTTCGCTCCTCGAGACATTGCCTTCAACGGGATTTTACTGGACATCCCCTGCTCTGGCACCTGCACAAAGCACTTCACATCCCCTGCCCTTTCCAGCTTGTAGGGATGACAGTCCTTCCTGTGGCACACAAAAGTACTTATTACTTTTCTCATTCTGCTGGGAAGAAGAACAAGGTTTCTCTTGGCTTTCCCATACAAATAAAGATCAAGAATAAAATATTTACTTACAAACAGTGTTGTGCTGCTTTTCCAGTGGCATTTCAATTTTCAGCCGAGGTGACCTTCAGAGGCTCTCTCCAACCTCCGTGTTTCTGTGGTTCCAGTATTTTATTTGCAATATTTCCTCCAGGAGGGGAGAAGTTTAACATGCTGGTCATAAACTATAATACACTGATGTGAGAGGAGAGCTATGGAGAGTGGTGCTCGCCGGTTAGTGTGCAAGCAGGAATGAAATCGTAAGAATTTTCTACTACTCTGACTGGTTTTTATTCATGCCATCTTGGAGAAGAGGGAAAATGAAATTTTAATGTTAGATTTGTAGCTATTATCACATATCCAATGACAGATATGTAGATGAGTTTTTGTACTCTGAGGGCTGTTCAAGGAAGCCATTAGTCCATACCACTTGCTTTTACTTGCACATCCTAAAATCAAAGGCTGGCTCGTGCCTTAGGGTTTATTCATTTTGTAGCATGACTGAAATAACTCAATAATCACATATTAATGTCCAAAAAGTCATTATTTAACCAAATCAAGCTACAAAAAATAAGATTCTCTAACTCTGCAATACCTTTGCCTGTTAGCATCACAGAGTGGTGACAAACATATCAGGGAGCCGCTGTCAGCAGCAGCCACACTTTGGGCCTACACCTCACCTCTCCTTGGCTCGTGCCTGGGACTCCACTTTCGCTAGGTGAGAACTTCCCAACATTGTTTTCTCTGTCTCTGCGAGGAAAAGCTCTTAAAATATGTATTTGGTCTCTGGCTCTGTCAGCGTGGCACAGCTCCGAAACATTTCCCGCATACAGATTCGGAGCTGTCATCGCCGTTTTGGCAGAGCGCTGTTTGGGTGCCTGCACGTCCCAGCTCGAGCTGGGGGGTGTGTGACATGCAAACACGCCGTGTAAACACAATAAATCTGATGTGTCCAACAGCAGCTTTGCTTTGCATGCACAGCTCGTCTGCATGGGAAATGGGACTTACGCTGAAAATCTGACGCTGGGCTGGCGGGTCTTGGTGAGTCCTTCAAGCCCTGAGCAGGGACCACAGGAGCACAGACTATAAATAGCAGCAGATGTAATTTTCTCTGGGGTTTTATTATTAATCTTGGGTTCCTTCACGTTAACCATGAATTAAGTGGGGGAAGAAAGAGACTACCCTGAGGCACCGGGTAATTTTGGCTCATTATTATAGTTTAGCTACCAAAGCATGCAAGAGTGTGCATTTTCAGGAAAAAGAATATAATTATCAATTCACTTATTTTTGGAAGCAGAGGCACCTTCAGCATTCAATACTAACCACCAACTACAACTCATTGCTGAATGCCTTCCGGGGGATGCCAGAACAAGTGGATCCCAGGCTGGATGCTTTTGGCAAGATCCTGCTGCTTCCTTCACTCAGTTCATGAGGAGGCAGACTGGCAATTTGACAGGATTGGAACCTAATTTCATTTCAGCTTTTAGTCATCCATTCATTATTAGTATCTGATCAGCTGAAGAACGTGACAAGTTACCAAAATAGCCAAAATATGTGGAATATTTTTCATTGACTTCAGCCTTAGAGCCATTGCTTTTCAGCAGATTCTGCATTCAGAAATATTTGTAAAAATGGTCCTCACCAGTGGAGAAATGCACACTCACATGTTAATTTTGAAGTCACTCATTCATATTCATGAAAAATTGTATATACAATATTGGATGTACCCTAGCCAAAGGCATCTATCCTTAGAATATGCCTTGTTAACTTTCCAGGGAAATGGGATCCAAAGATATTACCAGAGATGAAGCATCCGGTGATGGAGCCATTTTTCGAAATGCCTTTGATTGAACTGCATTGCTCCAGCAGGTATGCAAGAGTGCACGCTGAATGCATTTTCAAAGTGACCCTGTCAAACTCAGAGTGACTGTATCTTCTCCCCCTGAACTTTTGATCAAATGCTCATGATTACATGCTGATTTTGTCAGAAACTCCATCCAGGCATGAACGGCGTACCTGCTGCAGCAAGGTCATGATATCGCAAGTTTCCATCCCACAAAATAACCTACCATTAAGAACTCATTTTTACCAATTGATTGCCAAAGCTCCTGTGGAATGTATCTATGGATGTTTTCTTATTTTGCACAGTTTAGCAGATTCTCTGGCTCTCAGTGAATTCTAAGGACCCCCAGAAGTGCAAAGAAACATTCCCTGTGTACAGCCTGGGGTGTAAAATTATCCAGGCTGCACATTGGGCACTGGGGCAGGGAGAGTTTCCATGCCACGGTGGGGCTCAGTCTCTCACCCCTCTGGCATTCCAACTATCCAGATTATTGCTGAATTTATCCATATTGTCACTGCATTTACCTTATCCAAACACAAAACTGGGACAAACCAACTCCCATATATTTTTACCACTTCAGCACATTGATTTGTTGGAATGCAAATGCTATTAACAGGGCATCCTGTTGTGTTCAAAGCTGATACTCCCTGTTAAACCTTCTTTTCAGATTGTTTGCCTAACTCTTCTTTGTTTTTAGAATAGGTGGAGAGGGATAATTTAATTGTGTTAAGTAGACCTATGACGGCAGAGAGATGTTTTTGAGACATCCCATATTTCACTTAGATTGTTCCTTCTTAGAATCAGAAGTGTTTATTCTTTCTCCACTTGAGTACTGTAGTTTCTGTTTCCTCTCTCTCTCTCTCTTTGGAAAAGAGAAGGAAAGAAGTAAAAACAGACTTCTGTTTTATTCTAGTAGTGCTTCAAATTCACCAACACAAACTGCAAGAACAACTGGTCACTGCTTGCAAAATTTGCAGCAACTTCTAAATCAGAATACATTCTCTCTGAACAGATTTTAAGATATTCCCCACAAAAACGCCAATAAATTCATTCCCTGGAGGGAGTTTGGTTTGGTTTTTGACTGGTATTTTTTTCCCCCAAAGTTTTAAGTCCTTCCCTCCTGTTTCTTCACCACCCTGTCCTAATCCATTACCTTATTCATTGCTTTTATAAAAGTGTAATTACCAGAGTGTAACTGTTTCATACAGATATCAGGAAATAGATAATGCACTTTTCACAGACCACGTGGTAGTCCAGAACTGCTTAAAACCAGCAATAACAGCAAGAGGGGATGACAAAGACCTCATTTCTTCGCCTGTTGACGGATTTGAACCATGCCACCACCCTAAACTTTTATGATCTACAGTAGAAACTTCGCTTTGCCTACTGAGGCACAGAAGAAAACTGCTACTTGCATGATTTCCTAACTGCATAGTCCAGACTTTTTTTGTCTTTAGTGTGCCAAAACTACTGGCAGCTTCTACTGAGTGATGAAAGCCAGAACTCGCTCTTGAACCCTCCACCTCTGTCACAGAGCTCTTGAGTTGCATTCCTTGTTTCTCCACATTAAGTCAGAAGACCTCATATGAAAGATTATGCAGAACCCTTGAATTAATTAAAAAAAAAAAAAAAAGTACAATTAGGAAAAAAAGAAAGAAAAGACTGAAAGGAAACAACTTGTCATCGCTTTTTCTACAAACAGCACTTTTCATCCTCTTTCACTGTTTGTTTCTGGTTTCTTTTCCTGAACTGAATACAATTTTGGCAGTGCTTTATTGTCTGCAGTCTAAATAAGTCCTTTCTCCTTGACACTTAGGCAGTTTTACCTGGCAGAGCATGAGGGGGTAAATGCTTTTAATGAGACTCCTTCACCTGCGCAGTATTTGAACTTTCTCCCCGGGGAGGAAAGAGTGGTGCACCCCACAGGGAGTCTTTTGATTTACTACTGAGCCTCTTTTGCATAACAGGCCCCAGAATACAGAAGGAGCCAAGTACTTATGCTGTTACTGAGGTTTAATGCTGCGTTTATTAAGAGTCCTATTGCTATTTTAGGAGGAAGGTACAAAGGGTTTGTTAAAAATAGAAACAAAAATCATTAGGTAGTAAAGGCACTGGCACAACGCTTTGATCATTTCACAGAATCCCCTCGCGTCCTGAAGGGGTTGTGGATAAAGCACCTGGTGACACTATTTGAAAGAATTGCTACAGTTTGGAAAGCGTTCCGTGTTTAGCTGTGCAAAGTGAGTAAACTTCTGACAGATGAGTTTCCTTGAGACAGCTTTTATGAAACACCTAAAAAACCAGTTCTGCCTGAGCCACTGAGACCTGAGGAAATATTTAATAAATACTGAGCTTTCTTTAAAGTCTCTCTCCTTGGCCCCTCTGTCTTCTCAGAGGAAAATAATTGCTTACAATTATTTGCCTCATAACTTCACAACCCTGTCACCACGCACGGTGTAATCGCATTTTCCCTACACTGACTTCACTGCACCACGTAGGCTGAGGGAAAACTTCTGTGTATATTCTGATTATTACAGGTCGACAGCCCCACGTTATAAAGATATCTGTCAGGGCAGATTTGGTAGAAGCACAAATCCTTGCACGGCAGTTGACTCGGAGGCCTGCTACCGAATTAGAAACCTATTTTATATAACATAAGTGTTTGATGTACTAAAATACGACATGGGTGACAACATCACCAGTGGAACCTCCCAAAGTGTGCTAAAATAGCTGCTCAGCCAGCTCTGAAGTGTGCCCTGACATGTGTCTGGTAGCACTGCCAAGGAATCTTCCTGCCGCTCCTTGGCCACCTCCAGCGCCGGTTTGGGTGCGAAAGCTCAGCGCTGCTGCAGCTGCCAGCCTCGGCTCTGCAGCAACAGCATCCTCCAGCTTCCTCAGCCTCCACTCCTTCCGAGGGAAAAGCAGCTGAGCTTTAAATCACCAGTGGCCTCTTGCTCAGCACGGATTGAGAGTAACACATATCTCTGTTTTAAATTTGAGTTTACTCCCAATCGCAGCATTGCAGTTGAGTTTGTAGATTCTTCCAAGAGCTGTTCTCTTTTAACCCCTTGGCTGGAGTTACTCCTACCTTTGTTCCTTCAGATGGTCCGTGTGAACTCTTACTGCGTGATCTTTTAGCTGCATTTCCTGCCTCAGCTTACAGCAGGTGTATCTGACTCAGCTCTATATTGAATTTTTGCCTGATGGTAAATTTAATCACACCGAACAAATTGAAATGTAATTCAACAACCAAGAATTTGTCTGAATGAAAAACATCGAAACGGTTTCCTGACAATGACAAGACTCGGAGACCTTCCCTTTCAGGCTTTGGAGCAGAACATCCTCTTGTCCAGATTCCTCATATTACCAAGCACAGTATCACACAAGACCTGAAGAACATTTCTGGGAGAAACTTCCAGCAGTTGCCTTTGCACGCTGGATTTTAGTTACAAGAGTTCCAAGTCTGCCAGAATCACAATTGTGTAAGAAAGTTTTATAACAACCAGAGTTTTGGGCAGAGTTAATGAGGAGACAGCATTATTGTATGGACTCACAAAATAGCTATGAAACTATTTTCCATCTTATAATAATTTTTTTTTAATGCAGGAATTGATAGACTAATTTCCTCATGCCATTATCAGTACAGTAGGGCAAACATTCCAGAATAAAAATAGAGAAATTGTTTGATAACGCAGAATGGTAGGAAAAAAAAAAAAAAAAAGTGGAACTCTCTTTTTTCTTTTTAACTCAACATTTTCTCTCTTTCTGTGACAATTATTAAACACTCCAAAACTGCCACTTTATGTTGTGTAGGGTTTTTTTGGTGGGTAGCTACTGAATCTGGAATACATGCCAAAGCACAGCAGGGTTTTGCATATTGACATAATCTCAAGAACAAAATTTCTTTTGGCCACATTTTTCCAGTGCTTATTTTTTTTGGCCACTTCTTTCAAATTAAAGAGACACTTGTTTGACACATTGTCTACAGCAGTGCCTCTGAACACAGTGATTTGCTCAGTATTGACTTAAGGTGCAATTTATTCAATGGAAAGACTCTGAGGAAAGCTAGGATGCTGCAGGAATAGCATGAAGTATTGACCTAATCCAAACTTGCTTAGACAAACTGGCGATATCTAAATTGAAATAGTACATCTGGAGGTAAGAAGAAAAAAAAGTCTGGTGCCTCTACAATTTACATATTCTCCCAAGTAGCAGCATAAAATAAAGGCTGAGCTGCTGTTGCAGCGCAAACCTTCTGGCTATGTGTAAATCTCGGCACGAAATCCGGGCGGCAGATCCCGAGCTGACACAGCCTTCAGACGGAGGAATTTATGGCAGCAGAGCATCCAGCTCTGCTTGGGTTTTTATGCTGCAGTGGGATGGAAAGATCTGGAATCACAGCTTGTGTAATCCCTTGCAGCTCGCTGACCCCAGGAAGATCCCTGCGGTCTGAAATTACCAGGCCAGCCTTGGGCTCACGGGGCAAATCTCCACGGGCACAAAAGGACCCACAAAGTGAAAGGCACCTTACAAACGATTCCCGAATCTGCAGCAGCAACCTGTGGAACAGCAAACCCCACCCCACCCCTGAAATCCCCCTGTTCTTTCTCTCTGAGCTCTGTGAAGGCTGAACACCGTTTTTCAATACACCCCTTTCACCACGACGCATTGAGAATCCATTTGCCACTTTGACGTGTTCTCTGCTACGCCCCAAAACCAGCTCCACTCAGCGTTTCTGCAGCGAATAGTTTTGAAGCAACAAAATGGAAAAGAAGTCTGATTGCAGTTAGTGTGATTGCACTAACAATAAAACGGTTTTTTCTTCATTGTTCTTGTTATTCTTCTAGATCACTGCAAATTATCTTTTTTCTGGGGGAAGGGCTTTTCTATTTCTAACTGAGTATTAGAAGATAATTGCTTCATTTCTATTAAAAGCTAAACAAAAAGTAAATTATTAACTATTTTCTACCTAAGATCACACGGAAAAAACTGTATTTGAGATTACAGATTCATGAGTTTAATCTTCGACTCTGAGCAAGATATTATTGAATCATATATGAACAACAATAATCAAGATTGCAGACATTATTATTTTATGTTTAAGGGCATTTTCATTGAAAAGTTGACTGCTGTAATGCAATAATCCTCCACTTTGGAGTGAGCTTTATGGATATAGCTTTATGAATATGCATTGCATTGCTGTTTTTCTTTTCTAACTTTATATAAAAAGTCTCCTATGCTAATTCCCACTGCAGAGAATCTCTGATGAGCCCTGAATTTGCTTCTAAGTTTCACTCTCATTTGTTACGGACTAACGTCAGAACACTCTTTCTCAATGCTCAAGAAAAAGTTTACTGTACTCAAAGCCCAAATCATGTGTAAAAGTCCAAACAAAATCCAGTATATTTGGAATATGCAATGGCATAATGATCCAGTGTCTGTTTTTCTCTGTAAACAGCATTAATTTTAATAATATTTTTACACTAATATCTTCTGCAAAATCAGTCAGCCATTCTTGATGTTTATTCTGGGTCATTCTGCTTACAAAACTCCCATGCAGCAGCTGCTTCTACTGATGATGGCAGTTTTAATTAAAACTTTTAGAGACTAGATCCAATTTCCAGCTGTAGGCCCAGGAAATGCTACTTTCAAACTCTCATCCTGAACCTGAACACTTTGAAACCGTGGTCCCCTAAGAGTTCCATGTGCCACTGCACAGGATGAGACAAACACTCCACGGGCTGCAGCGCCGGCAGATCCTGGCATTGATCAGCTACAAACTGCAAGTCTGCTCTAACGTTGTTCCACTGAAAACCACAGAACTGCAGCGTGCTGCTCTCATTAAAACAAATTAATCTCCTCCACAGCAGAAGATGATGGTTTAGCAGCCATTTCATCCCTCTCATGTCACGGAGTGGTGTAGAAACACTTTGCTTGCCCAGGGAGATGCTGCTGTGTACAGATTGTCTGATACTCCCAGGCAGCTTTGCAAAGATGTACTCTGGGTTTCAGTGAACAATTCCCAAAGGTATTGTTGGAAAATACCCACACACTCCACACAGTTTTGAATGTCTTGGATTTCTGCTTATTGACCTTGACGTAAGTGAATGCTTTTGTTTGTTTGGGGTTTTTTTTAAGAAATCACTGAAAAATGTAACATAATTACTTGGAATCACTTCCAGCAGAATACATTGCAAGATGAAATATTGTGGTTTATTTTTCTCTCCCATTTTTGCTTGTGTGGTGAAACATCATTGCTATGGTAAGAAGATAACGTAGCAGTGCAAGTGCTGGATAAAATACTCGCAGTGCCTCCAGGTGGGTGTGATTATCACCCTACACCTATCCCTAATTTACAGTGCTCTATGGGCTACTTACTACTTGCAAATGTTACTTGGTTTTACACTTTCAGATGATGTCCCAAAGTTGTTGATGCTAATACCACGCTTAATTTGAACCACTTTAGTTCTAGAAAGTATTTTGGTTGATGTTCTCAAATTTCCTTTCTCACCTCGACTTTACTGGCTTCTGTGGAGGAAGCAATAACATTTTATTATTTGTGCTTTTACAAAAATAGGAGCCCTAATTATGAAATAAAAATGCTCATAAAGAACAAAACACAGTGAGGGAAATGGGAGGCAGATGCAGGTGCATTCCACAGTGGGATGAAATAAGACACAAGAAATTACAAGATCTCAAAAAAACACCCCGAGCATGGCTGACTGTTCAAAGCAGCTGATGGCTCAGGTGAGATGAGAATGGCTTCAAACTAAAAAGGTGGGATTAAAAGTTTGGTAACAATAGTTTTAGCTGGGCTCAGAAGCTGGAGTGGAGTAAGATTGAGAGAAAGAGAGCTCCAGACAACTTTAATTAGAATATAGCATAAACCAACAGAAAACAAAGAACAGAAGCAGAGTTTTCAGGAGTTTGGTGATTTTAAAGGTTGAGAGGCTTAAGGCTTAATCATGTTTTTATTGTCAAGGGAAATGAAAGGAAAGATAAAAACAGGGCAAGACATACAAGGAACTGTGATGGGACAAGCAGAACAGGTAGACAAGGAAGTAGATGAGAAACTTGTGCTTCTTTGTAACGAGGGATCTTTGTGATGGAGAAAGAATGTCAAACCAACAGGAAGGCACAGACAAACACCTCATTTTGTCAGGTTTTTTCCCAGAAGAAAGCGACAAGATATTATGCAGTGATATAAAAATAAATGGAAGCAAGGGAAGAATGAGAAGGAAGCACAGATTTGAGAGAATTTTAAAACAAGTCCAAAAAATGTTGGGTGCCACATGCAGGAAAAAGCTGATGGCAGCGTTGAATAAGAGATCTGTGGAAAAAGAAGAAACAGCAGCATGCCTGAAAAGGAGAAGAGTGCTCAATAAAATAGTAAAGAAAAACTATTTTGGTACAGAGAAGTTTTGTAGTAGGGCTGTAGATTAAATGAAAATGAGAACAAGGAAATGCACA
Organism: Mohoua ochrocephala; assembly: GCA_013398855.1. Classification (NCBI taxonomy): domain Eukaryota; kingdom Metazoa; phylum Chordata; class Aves; order Passeriformes; family Acanthizidae; genus Mohoua; species Mohoua ochrocephala. The sequence continues at coordinate 321,412 of VZTA01026186.1, forward strand.
GCTCAAAAGAAATTGGTCATTAGCCTGTAAGCTGAAGCATCCAGAATCAGGGCAGGATATTGCAAGGACAGAAACAAAGAGCCAGGTGGAAATCTGGTGCTGCTGATGGGAAGAGCTGATTGAGGAGTAAATGCCAGGAAGCTGGAGAGAGAACGGGGCAGAGAAGCTGTTTGCAACACCACTCTGGGGAAGGGAAACTGTGTGAAGAGAGCAAACTTGTTGGGAAAAAAACCCCCAAAAAGTTCTGATCCAAGATATGAGCACGAAGGCAGAAAGGGTTTCCTTCCGTGTTTTGCTAAGCACGCACTCATTTGGAGTATGTAAGTACTGTGGAGTCACCCGTGATGTGCATCACAACTCACCCATCCCAAAACCTCCCTGGAAGTGATGTAAATCCTGCTCTCGTTTCCATCAGAACCCACTCCCCTTACAGTGAGGGTTAGGGGGAGCCACAAGGGCTGGAAGTCTTCCAGAGGTAATGGCCTCACCCAAAGGACAGAAGTGTCTAGAAAAGGAAGAGACAGCTCCTCACTGTTTTCAGAATAAACACAGACACAAACGAAACACCCAAGCCCTAATGGGATAGATCTGCACATGTGCTACGGAGTGTGGCTCCAGGGATGATGCTGTGACACATACAGCATAACATATGCACTAAAGTATACATTTCATGAACACAAATTGCTTAGAAGTCTAGAAAAAGTATAGCAGAAGTCTAGAAAAAGTCCAGAAAAAGTGAGATTGTTGATCTTTGGGATAATGCTTACAGTCTTTTGTACTGCCCATGTAAAAATAGCAGTGTTTGGGGCATTTTCTTCTTCCTAAGAAGAGTAATAAAGAATCCTGTGATACTCCTCAGAAAGCATGTCTGGTGAAACAAAGCAGAGTAACATATCCCAGAAGAAAGGAGCATCTTCAAGGAAGTTGTCCCCTGCTCTGATTCTGGAGAGAGATGACAGAAGCGCTTCTGGTCCTCTCCATGACTGCATTAGAAACAGGCTGCTCACAGGAATTTACCAACATGACGATACTCAAGAAGGTTAATTGGAATTAACTAAAATGTATGAACTTTGAAGTGGATTAATTACATTATCCTAAGTCCTTGAGTAGCTATTCTTATTTAAAATTAAAATGATCTTAATTTAGTTTATGTTATTTTGCTCCTAAACGAACGATAAAATGAATTAAGATAATTTCAGAACTCATTTGCATTAATTTTCCTGTGTACACGTGTGTAAACAAGCACCGAGATCCTCAAACTTAAAACCTCATTGAGTTTCATTAAGCTTATCAATAATGCATCAGAACTGTAAGACTGGTTTCCAGACACAGCTCTTAATGATCACACCGCCTGGGATGATCACAACACCCACAATCACGGAGACCACAAATCCACCAGCTTTATAAAGCTTTCAGATCCTTTAGAAGCAGAAATTCCTTCAGCAGAAAAACCTTTGTATTCAGTTGTACCCAAAAGTGGGTCAGAGTAAATGGAAAGTTATATAAACATCCTGGCTTACACGTATTTCACCTTTGAAACAACAGCATCCTAAAGACAGGAGAAGTTTGCAAAATCCTCCACCAACCCTGATATACGCTGGGATTATGATGCCCCTTTAAAGGCCAATGAGCAACCCTGCAACGTACAATGAAGATCAAAGACCTTTTCCAGCAGTCCTGCTGGATGAAGGCTGTTTATTGAGGTTATTCAGTAAAAGGATGATGAAAAAGGAGTTCTAATGAAAGCTAAAGGTATAACTCTAAATAAAATGCTAGGAACAAGTCTGAAGCCAGCATCAGGGCCAGTTTCTCTCCTATGATTGGCAAAAAGCACAATTGCCCAACAGTTGTAATAAAGAAAGCTCTAAATAATACTTTTAAAGATATTGCTTTCAGTGAAGATTTACTGCTGTTCTGTATCAAAACTGAGAAATGCAGCGAAAACATATTCACATGAGAGAACTGCTGGAATGTTTGTTGTGTGGCAAAACATTCCAGTGAAAACAACAAGAGTTCATAATGATCCAATAGATAAATTAAATCTTGCTCAATGAATAACACCAGGAAAGGAGCAGCGCCCTGAGTGCCCAGAACCACTGTGCAGTAATTAGGAGGCTTTTCACCAACAAAATAATTACAAATTGCATTTTATCTGCCTAGTGGCTGAATCTTACTAATTATGGATAAATAAATTGACAGAGATGAGTTGTTTATTTAGCATGACTGTTAGACTGATTTTAAAAGTTGCATTTTTTAAATATAAAGCTTTTGCTGTACTAATTTTTCCTGTAGAGAAGTTGTGACAAACGTGCTTTAAAGATGTTCTTTCAGAATGGAATTCTCACTGTCTTTTATCCTGTGCAAGGACAAAACTTACTGAGTGCTATTATAAAGAAGGGATATAAAATACTGTAATAATGTAGATAAGAGGTAAGGAACAGGAATCAGGAGAGGCATTTTCTCTTTCTAAATCTAAAACTGGTATCTTGCGTGACCTCAGGTATCTAAACAGTTTCAGTTTCTCCAGGTTTCAACCTGTTTGTATATTTTTATGATACATAAACCTAAAAGAGATTTAAGAAGATAGAGTTCAGCTGAATAAGTATTTTATTATCACTAGCCTAGTTAAACCAAATATTTTGAGAGCTGCTCTGCTTACCATAGCATTCATTTGCTCTCAAAAAAAAAAGGGAGAATGCTTGAAAAGTAGTTGTTCTTACTGAAGAATGAACTTGTAAGAAACAGTGGAGGTACATGACCCTGGATTAAAACAGTTGCAAAAAGACTCAAAATGTAAAGCTTTCCTTTAGCTCTTCGTCAGACTCGATGCCCTTTCTGCTGCGTCTCACACGTTTTAGCCACACACGATTTGTAATTTTGAACAACCATTATCCCTCCTCATCTTAGCCCACTGCTCTGGCAGAGTATTTGCTGCTTTTTCCCCATAATCAGGGCACTCAGAGAATAAAGAACAACATTAGTCCAGCGTGCTGCTGGTCTGGCTGCAATTATAAACCAGAGCTGAGCCCAGTTTGTGTTCATTAAACAGGAAGGTCACAGGTAGCTTTGAACTGACACTCACTCTTTGTGTGCAAACACATTCTCTTTCATGTCCTCACCCCGCCTCTCTCATACTATCCAATGTGAATTCTTTGACACTTCTTAAAATATTTTAAAGTGAACTTATTTAAAAATTGGAAGAGTCAACTCATTAAATAACGTATTTGTAGTAAGAACCTTTTATCTTCCACTGAAGGCAATAACAAGAGTCTCTCTGAAAATTTTCAATAGACAACAAACAGCCTCTTTGAGTTTAGAGCTTTCTGAAGTGACTGATCCTGACTTTCTCAGAAAGGTATTTTCCATATGCACTAGATATATGCAAACACTGGGAAAAAAAAAGAAAAAAAAAGAAAGGAAACATTTTGAATTGTATTTACTAGAAGTTATATCATTTTACATCCTTAGATTTATTGGAAATGTAGAAAGTATTTCTTGAAAGTCACCTGGCTTTCCTATTATTTCCTTTATTTCTGATTGCTTATTTAAAAACTAACTTCATTCCTGGACAAACTGCTCACCGATTGTGAACCAGCAGGAGCTCTGCTGAAGACGTGGTGTACTCTGCACACTCCAGTGGTGCAGCCAACAGACAACTCTGACACCAGGCACAGACCTAAATTCCGTGTTGGATGATAGTTCTGACTGAAACCTACCTTCCATCTTTTTCCAAACTTTATCCACAGTACGATTCACCCAAACCTCACTGATAATTATAACGCTCAGCACTAATTACACACTGCTGGTTGTATCCCTCATGCACACAGAGCAATGCCAGGAACTGAGATTCCACTGTGCAAGCACCAAAAACCGATCCCTAACCTGCAGCTCTATAATTCAACAAGAAGCTGAGTCGGAGTTAGGAGTAATATAGGAAGAGAAAATTCTTCCAGGATAACTAAATCTCAACTCTTTCTTTCTTTCAGTCCTTTCCACTTAGGTGAAAAACAGACACGAGTTGAACTTGTTCTTATTCGATGTTCCTAGTTCTGAACTGCTCATCCAGGAATGCAAATTACAGCTCCACGTCGATCCTGTAAATTATATCACTCTAATGCTCCTCACACCTCACCAGACTCAAACTTTTTGATACCATGGTATGCAGAAGAAGAGGAGCATTTTAAACACACTCAGCTCTAATTCAATAAAGAAAGAAAAGGAAGAAATAGTTCTTGTAAGTCTTTGGTTTCTATATCGCGCACTGAAACTGTTTCTGAAAAGAGCAGAGATTTTTGCCCATTTAAAAATGAGTTATTTGCTGATTACCTCAAGGAATGTGAAGAGAAACACGACGGTAATTCCATCAAGGCTTTTAAAAATCCTGTATGCGATTTGTCTTTCTTTTTCTGAGGGTTAAGAACCTCAACTGCAGTGGCAGAAACAACTCTGTATCTGCCATTGTTCCTTCCCCGGGGCTGTCCCTAAGCGCCGCATTAGCTTTCACAGGGAGCTAACGCCTCCACTTCTATTCAGAACATGTACTGTCTGCACTCTTCATTGGTTGGGTCATACACAATTTACTCTTTTATGCATTCTCATCTCATTTCTGCTTTCTTATTTAAATGCAGTTTTATTTATTGTGGTGCAAAAAGAAAACACCCTCAGTCCAAGGTGATCGCTAAGAGAAAAGAAGCGCTAAGTAGTTTTGTCATTCCTGCCCACGTAGTGTCATTCTCTGCAGGCTTGCACCTAAAACTGGGAGTGGGACATGGTTGGGGGTTTCTCCAGGTTTTTATTTAAAACTGTTTTCAAGCTTTCACAGAGTCACAGAATATTCAGAGTTGGAAGGGATCCACAAGGATTATAAAGTCCAACTCTTAAGTGAATGACCCATATGAAGATTGAACCCACACCCTTGGTGTTATTAGCACCATGCTCTAACCAATTGAGGAGACATCAGTAGCCCTAATAAATCCAGGAAACAACGAGCTAGAGTCATCAATACACACTGCAACAGGGTAGGATGCTGGCATCATCATTTAATTGCTATTGCCGCCACTTCTCTTCATTTTTATTTTTTGTGAGTTTAAAAAAAAAAAAACCTTCAAAATTATGAATTATGGCATGCAGAGTTTCTGACATGCTGGAGGAATCTGCAAGCTTTGACCAGGCCTTAGCAATCCTGTGTGCACACACCCATTCCCTCACACACTGATTTCAGACGAGGCACTGTTAAAACGGAAAAAGTCGAGTACTCAAGGTGCCGCTGTGCCTCGTGTGTGCAGCCTGAGGCCTCCTCAAATGGGCTGTTTGATAGAGAGTTTTTCATGATGAAAGCTTGGATGCAGAGTTTTTCTTTAAACCACAGTGAATTTTGGTTGGTGTGTCTTCATTAGTGTGTGAGTTGTTTAATTTTTACTGCACGCTTCAAACTCAGCTATCAGGACAGACCCGTTGACCTCTTGATGGGAGGATTATTCCTCTCTTGATCACCACCTTGTAAACTCCTCACTGGGGTATCTGACTCTTCACTGATAATAATGAATCCCCTTTCACCGAGGCTTTTGAGGAGAAGTACGTGAAGGACAAGAACTAAAGGAATTATGGTGGAGAGAAATTAAGCTTGAGGGTTCCCACAAATGTTTGATCAGCAGTCTGGGCAATTAGGACCCAGCAGCTCGGAGCAGTTCACAGCACTTCCCAACAAAGCTTGTCAGAAAAATTGTGCAGGGAAAGTTCTAGTTTGGAAGGTATCGATTTAACAAAAATTGTAACATACTGTGGAATTTCACTGTTTCACTGATGTAATTAGACCTGGTCTGGGCGTCATGTTTAATTAAAGATATAATGGAAAATAAAATTGCAGCCTGCTATCTATCCACCCTTATAAAAGATGACTTAAATCATCTTTATACCCAAACGCTATTAATCCTACTTGAGAAGTGTTCAGTCTGCACCTTCCTTCCACTGATGGTCCATAGTAGCTAACACAACAGTGCAGTCTAAGCCTGTGGGTTAGAAAAGTCTCCGTGTCGTTAAAATAGAAACTCAGCAATAAGGAGACAGAGAAACAAATCAAACTGTTTGCTAAACAAACAAACAAACAAAAAAAATCAGTGCAGTATTGGTAATCAAATACTATTAGAATAAGGAAAGGACAATAGTGATCAGTGTGTGTTCTTGTCATCTGCTTTGAGCAATGCATTTCCAACTCAAGCTGTTAAAAGAAAGGTGTAGAAGAACACGGTTACTCCCAGGCAGGCTTTAGGTTCACCAGAGGAGATGCCAGGCATTCCTGATCAGTTTTGGTTCTCTCATCACACACCTCACTTTCGCATTTCCACATGCGTGGCAGACATTCTGCTCATCTCTCAAAAGCCTAATTTCTATTTTTCTTCCTTCAGGAAAGAATTGCAGATGATCTGTTAGGAAAGAAGATCGTGACCTGAGCCACGCTGTGTTCACACTGGGCTGTGAGCAGGGGCTGCTACAGACACTCCACCCAGTTATGAGAAGGAATGGGGGCAAGACAGTCCTCCTCTGGAACCAGAATTATTTCCCATTAAGCTGCCTAATGACCCTGGGATATTGGTGAGCCCAAACCATTTCTTAAAAATGGATATTATGACTCATCCATCCATCCTGCCTCACTTCTCAATGCACCACTGAAAGGATAGGAAACCATTTTACCAACATACCCTAATATATCATAGCAATTTAACTTCTAATAGATTTTATTATTGCTTTTAATTCTTTTTTCTCTCAAGGATATCGATTTTGAGAGTACACTATTCTTGCAATTAGATACAGCTGTTTTTTCAGTCTGTAATCATTTTTGCTTTGTAACTTTTGCAGGAGACAAACTGCCTTAATACAACCCCTGATCTCTCTGAGTCACGCAGGGATGTTAAAATAACAAGGACATAAATATGATACACAAGTTAGTGAATACAAAACAACAGCCTACACTAAAGAAACGGTTTTATTGTCTGACTTGTCAACACACTAAAACCCAAAACTGCTGCACACACAGCGCTTGGAAAGCAGTTAGGCAAAGCAGCCTGAGGGAAGAGCTGGGTGACACAAAATGCTCTTTTTCAAAGTTCTCTACCAAGAACTGCACCAGGAACCTCCAGCGCAGCCTCAGACATCCATTCCTGAGCAAACACATCCTCCAGCCTCTGCAGGAGTGCTCTATGGAGAACATATTTCATGGTCTGCTTCTCTGTGCAGATTTACATAAACCCAGCAAGCTGCTCCGGTGAGGAGCTGGTGCTTTACACGAGCAGATCGCTGTTTGTTCTATCAGTAGGACTTGTTTAAGCAGAACACTGTGAGCTGCTTCTCCTCTATTAACAATTTTGCTGCTGTTCTGTACATATTAAGCAGCTTCCCTAGTGATGCAGAAACGAGGCATTAAACCATAACAAGAAACATCATTCTAGTATTATCACAAAAATTGTATTTACTCTTCACAGCATTGACATTTATTTCTTTTGGAGAAATAGAGTGCTGAAAGTCACATGGAATTTTGCCAGCACCTTTTTGCACAATTAATGCTGATTGCTATACATACAACCTAGTTGGAATTTCTCCTTTATTTTCCCAATCAATGTCACCCAGTCACAGCTCTTTTATTTTTGGTGCATTTAGAGCAAAAAATTGAAATTTCCTTTAGATATCACCAGGGTGGTACCAGTCCTCTGTTTCATGATCTACATGAAAACATGGTCTTGGTTGTAATAGGGAGCTTGATTTTAGTACACACAGAATTTCCCCCTTGGTGCCCTTCAAACTCTACCTTGTAATCATCAACAGCAAATCCCTGCCAGAGAATGTAAAAAATTAAGACAGATATTGGTTAGAGCCCCAGAAAAGGTAACAGCCTTCTCTCATGATTCCATCAAAACTGAATAGGACTTAAATGGCACAAAGGTGTCAGGCACAATCTGGGGACCAAGCTGCCTTTTTTCCAATACCTTCATACCAACTCTGTAGCCAGAGCTGCCTCAAAACCTTTTGTAAGTAATAGTAGAAATTACCATTAAAACTTTCCTATCTTGAAGTGATCGTGGTCTTTTTCCTGTCTATAATTACCTCAGTCACAAAGAACAATTCAAACCAACCCAAACAACACAGAAATTATTCCACTCCAGATCACCAGGAGAGTCACTGCTCCTACCTTAAAAACCAGTAAGGACAAATTCAGGAGCTGGCCATTTTGTTTCTCTTTTTAGTCATGGGAACATAGTGACGTAATTTTTCTGCATGTGTATCTGTTTTACTTCGAAAGGAAATAAGAGCTCGTGGTGCATGCAGCTTTTCAGGACCCCAAATGCACACCTTCTTCCCTCAGGGAAAAAAAACCCAACAAAACAGCTCCTGCACCACCATGGGTAACTGAAATATTTAAAACTATAAAACTGTCTAAGACCATTATTGATTTTACTGTGCATGGAACAGCTGAAGCATTGGACAGCAGCCATTCCCAGCCATAAACATCCCGAGGTCTCTCTGTGTCTTCAGCAAATCCAGAACGCTGCTGTTAATGCAGCAGATGATTCACTTTGGAATCCTGGAGGTGTCCTTGGTGTTTTCCTGTCTGCAGCTCAGCCCCAATGACAACCAGAAGGGCAAGGCCACCACCACTTATTACGACGTCATGCCGTGTTAAGCACATCCCTGAATACTCGTCTTGCTGGGGACTTGGGGAATTGCAGTTGCAAATCTGTCATATCTGGAAGCCTCTGGAACTTTTTGTGGCCTTATTTGATGTGAGAGGGCCCAGCCAGCTCAGTGGCACTGTGCTCATGAGAAGCAGCCCAAAACAACTTAAATGACCGTGTCACCCACTTCACACTTATGGCCATCCTAAATTCTAATTTAATAGGAAAGAAACAACAAAAAAAAACCCACTCAAAGGTGTGATGGCCTTGTTTTAAATCACACACTGCACTGGGATTAGAAAATAATTATTATTCCTCTTTTAAAGTAAGTAGATTATCATGCTGCTAATTATTCTCAAAGGAATAGAAGAGATGAGAAAATAATCTAAAACTTTTCCTGATGGAACTTAACTCATGACTAGGCTTAATAGGCTCATTATAATTATCAACAACTTTTGCTTTGCTAGTTCCAGAAAGAATTGTGACTTGAAGCCGACTTTCCACACACACAAGTCCTGTTGGCTGCCTACACTACCGCACAAATAAAGATGGCAAGAGGGCATCACCTCTCTGCAGGATTTTAGAAAGAAAATCCATTAAAAAAAAAAACCCAAACAAACAAACAAACATAGATTTAATGGTAGTTTCTGTCCCACTGAAGGAATTCTTTGCAGCTGGTGCTTCAGCAGCACAAAGCTTTGCATCTGCTGTGCTGCCATCTAAAGGGTACGGAAAAAGGGAGGGGAATTGGATTTTGCATGTGCTCTGTGGGAATTATGAACTAATTGGCACTTGACTATCCAAATTCTAGGTTTTAATTAGAATGGCACTTGAAACCTGAGGGCTGTTGACTCGATGTATTGGACAGGATCACCACCAGCAGCAAAGTAAAACTTGTACTTTGAGAGATTTCCTTACGCGGGAATGTCAGGAGTCAAATTATTTATGGACTGTATGACCATTTACAGCTCAGAAAAATTAACACAGAGAGCAGAGAGCTGTGCAAACAAGACCTTCAATCTACCCTTTCCCTGCTCTATGACTGAGCAAGCAGCCAAATCAAAGTCCTCTTTAGTCGTCCTCCTCAGGCTGGCTCTGCATTGACTTCAAAAGGAACTGGAACCGCTCATACAAATTAATGAAGTGCAAGATCCTACTCACCAGGTGTGTTTTCCCAATAAATCTACAATGCTAATTAAAAAACCTTAATTAATAACATATTTTTTTGTAATTTATAGGAGTTTTCTGTTTCTTCTTTACTATCAGGTTTTTTCCTGAATTATTTCTCTTTTTTTGCTACTACATTTTGTAAGTACACAAACAAAAGTTACAAAATAATAGTTTAGGTCTCATTAAGATTTTAGTGCCACAAAGAGAATATTGAAATTAATGTAGTTTGTTTATCTAAAATATAACTCAATAATGGATCATAAACCAAAAAAGTATAAACGATTAGAGAAGTGTTTTTTCAGTTTTTGTCCATGCATTTTGTTTTAGAATTTATTCTGTGCTCCTAAAACATGACCACTCTAACGTTCACTTCTTGCCTACAAAAAAGGAAGAGATTTTTCCTCAAATCCTTGCTTTGGTAGATTGTTCAGTCTACCTTCAAAAAAACAAAGGAAGATGTACTAATTTCTAAAGCCATATAAGTAACTCATATGGAAACGAAGCGATTAAATCAGAGCCTGGAACTTGACAGTAATATTCACAGTTCATCCCAATTTCATGTTGAGTCACAGCTTACAGCAGCATTGATTGCAATGGTTTGTGGCTGGAGCACCAGTAATGAACATGAGCTGGTGAAAGAAATAAACAGAATGAAACAGATCTAAGTAAATAAAAGAGCTTTTGTTTAAAGAAGAAATATGAACCAAAGCAAAAGAAGGAATGTTAAATGAGGTGGAAAGTGCCTATTATCAGATTATTTAAATTGTTTGTGTGACTCTGGAGTCACCACAGTCACTGCACGTTGTTTCAGTCCCAGCAGCGTGAGCGCTCTGGTGACTGCAGAACGGGGATACAGAAAGGCCAAGTTCCTGTTCAGCATCTTCCTACCGGGTGACAAAAGTTTTTTGCTAAGTTCTCTTCTGCCTGTGTTTACAGTTTTGAAGCCAGATATGATCACAACCCAGACAAAAGAGCTCTGTGTAGATAAACTGAATAATGTTGATGAAGTACCTGGATAATGCAGGGAAATAGGCCAAGAAGAAAATTGACCAAGCCTTTTTTGGATAAGAATTCTCTTAACAATCGAACCACTGCACTATTAGCAGAAAACACACCAATATGACATAACAAATACTTCTGCCTTCCTAGAATTCACTAGTTCAGTGGCCTGTGAAATCTGGACATTTGTCTTTGTAGAGATAGAAATTAAATATATTCATCTAGAAATTGTAGCAAAGTGTACCTAAAATTCAGACGGTGTAAACAAAGAGCAGAGGTTTTCCCAGCCCTCGTGACCAGCGGACAGGACATGGAGCAGCAAATTCAGGACACGAGGATGATGTGGTGACACTTGTTGTTACCTGGCCTACAGCAGGCCCCACAGAAACTCCTGAAGGAAACTGAGCACCTTTCCCCAAACATTCCAGAGCAAAGAGTGGGTGCCGACCCACAACTGCATGAAGTCAGACCCCAAATCCCTTCAGCTGCTTTCAGACTGTCAGTTCTGTTTAGCCAGACCCCCGAGAAGGAAAAGGTTTCATAAGGCACACCGTAGGTAGTTCGGTGCCAAAAATACTGTGTATTAACAGCAAAATATGCCAAAATTCACAATGGCTGTTGCATTCAGACATGGCTGATACTCTGCAGCAGGAAGGAACTTTAAAGTACGCTAAAAGAGTGCCATTGATTTCTCATATTAAGAGAAAAAGGACTGGTTGAGATGTTTGTATACGGAGGGCAACGAAACATGAAATAGTCAAGCGGATTTTGTACTTTAAGAGTAACCACAGATGGTTTTAGTCCACATTTCTACTGCCACAGCGGGAACTGACCAACTCCTTCCTCAAGAGTGAGCGGAACCAGTCAAAACAACCAGAAACAAAGTTTAATTTCTGCTTTCTCCTGCAGTCACAGACGCTGCCAGGCACGGGGCTGGGGCCCTGCTGTGTGGGCTCTCGGAGAACAGACAATTTGTTCTAAACAAAAACCATCCTTTGGTCTTTTCCGCTGGTTTTAGAAGGGCTTTGGTATTTTTTTAGCTGGAATCGTATTGACTCAAATTATGAAAAATGACAGCCATTTCATTGATTGCACACAGTTGTTTGTGAAAAGCAAAGTACCCTGAAGAGATTGAATCTTTGACATTTAAATAAAAAAGCATTTGCCCAAAATAATTTCTAAATTTATCTTCATTGGGCTTTTTGATTTAAAATTTTAATTTGAAAATGGTAAACCAAAAAGTGTGATTTTATCAGAAATTAGTGTTTTGATTTAACTTTACAGAGAAAAAAATTCCTGTGGTTCTTCTTAAGCACCTTTTAGAATTTTTATTCATTATGAGGTATTTCAACACCTCAGATAATTTTTATGGCAAGTCTTAACTGAAATAGAAAAATACGAGTTAATCTGGCAAATGAACAGCTCATCAGAGTAGTTGACAGCACATGAATAAGAGCTGATGGATGTTTCAGTTGGTATTATTAATTGAAAAGTAGGACTTCCAGGAGTTTTCAATAGTGGGTTTGGTGAGGATAATTTTAAATGCATGCTTAATATATTAAAAAGTATCAAACACGTAAAAAAATAGAAATAACACTTCAGCACTTGTCTGCCATCAGTTAAGAGTAATAAAAAGCAATAAAATACTTTAGAATAAGAGCCAATTTGTAAATTAAACCTCCTGAAACGCAGCCAAGTTGCAAAGAATCACCCTATTTGTCTTCTGCAAAATCCAAGCAGAACATTGGTGAGTGGAAGCTCTGATGGCAAAGGCCAAATGAATCCTTCCAGACAACCGTGAGCCCCCACATCGTGCACACACACATTTTATTCATTAAAGCTGCATTTAGAGCTCCTTCCTCACTGTAAATCCAGTGCTTATTTCACTGCACAAGAAGCAAACCAACACTGCAGATTATCACACGCCAGGAAAGCTGCAAGGAATCCAAAGTCAACAGAGCTCATTTGCCCAGGTCTTAGGAACATCCTACTTTGTGGCCAGCTTCTTTGTCCCTGTATTATTTTGTTTTGGAGGAATTCTCTCCTGGCTTCTTGCAGGCTTTTACAATAAATAAGATATGCAAGACAAAAATTGGATACATTTACCCTAAAAACTGGGTCAAAAGATAATTCTTTTAAGATTTAATTTTTTTTTTTTAAAGACCCTACATAAAAGCACAATGCGTTATCCAGGGCAAGGGGAAGCACGGAGTGCCTTATTTTGTGTTAAGTAAACTAAGCTGGCAGAGCAGCAACACTCTGCAATTATTTATTAGGTGAAAAACATTGCCTGGTTGCAAAAAGAATGTACTTTAAATGTTGTGAGGTTTGTCAGAGAGAAGAAAATAGCCAAACTAGAAGATGTGATGTTTCTGTTTATGTGAAGCTGATCACACTGCTCTTAAAAATTTATTTCGAGTGCAGGATGGATCACATATGAAGTTTATACCTTCCTATTAAATAGTATAAAAAGATCAGTTTTCATTCCCTTAAAAACACACTAAAAATTGCATCAAGGGATACGACTCGGATATGCTGGTCAGAAACTGAGAAAGGCTCATTGCAAAATTATTGGTAGATTCACAGCTATTTATATTAAAAGATGACTCCAAGGCATGAGCAAATAAGGAAACTCCAGCACATTTCTACCACACCAGCTGTAAGCAGATGGGAGAGAATTAATTATCAAAAGGAGTTAAGTGTAAGATAGATTTTTGTTCCTGCAAAGGAACATCACATAAATTACCAGGGCAACATGGGAAGATTTCTAGGCTAACATGAAGTTAAAATAGTGCACTGTGTGGATAAAACCCGGCTGTCTCAGAGCCGAAAATGGTATTTTTCCAAGGTTTATGAGTAATCAGTTGAAGAATGTCGGTGAGTTCTGCTTGTCTCCAATTTCTTCTCAGCCTCTACGGATCAGTGCACCTGAGCCTGTGTCTCCCTTGGGAACTTATTATGCAGTAAATAAGGCTGTAAATTTGCAGGGACTCTGCACTTGCTGCACTTGTGGACACTGTTAATGTGCCGTAAGAGCCCTCTGCAAAGTTCACTCTCCTTTTTCAAAAGGGAACAGCGCCGAGCAGAGAGGAGCTCCGTGAGGAATCAGGATGGATCACTGAAGGAAATGTAATTTCCCATCTACATTTACTCCCTGCAAACACAAACACGTTGTGCAGAAAGAGCAGAACTGCACCTCTGTGTGCCTGAGCACTCGCTGAAGTCACTCCTTACCTACTCTCAGGTTTCCTACACCTGGATCCTCCTCCACCACTGCTGCCAGCACCACAGCCAGCCCTCACTTTACTGCAGACATCACAGCTGTCCCTCCTTGTCAGAGAACCAAACCAATAAAAAAGCAAATCGAACCATAAATCACAGGAACAACTGCAAAACAGAAAAGCCTGCCCTCAGAGCTTTGTTAAATATTGTGCTCCACGTTCCAGAAAAGGCTGTGTACAAACTGTGATGCCACTCCCAGTGACCTTGCACATGACCTCTGAGTATGAACAGCAACACTGATGAATGCACAGATGGTTCAAGGGGTAAGGCACGGAATGGGGAAGTTCTCCTGGAAACCGTTCCATGGAAATTGTTCCCACGTGTGCCATGGGAGTTTCAGTTTGGACACGAAGAAATTCTTCGTGGAAAGGGTTGTCATGCACTGAAGGGGCTGCCCAAGGAGCTGGTGGAGTCCCCATCCCTGGAGCTGTTCAGGCAATCGCTGGAGGCTGTGCTTTGTTCCCTTGTCTATCTGACAAGGTGGGGATCTGTCACAGGCTGGGCTCCATGACCTTGGAGGTCTTTTCCCGCCTTAAGGATTCTGAGATTCGGTGACCACACAGGCACAGAGTCACAGAACAGTTTGGGTCAGAAGGGACCTTCGAAGGCCATCTGGTCCAAGACCCCTGGCATCTTCCGCCAGGCCAAGTTCTCAGAGCCCCATCCAACCTGGCCTTGAACATTCTCAGGGATGAGGCATCCATCACCTCTCTGGGCAATCTTTGCCAGTGTTTTACCACCATCACTGTAAAAAACATCTTCCTTACATCTAATCAAAATCAACCCTCCTTTAGCTGAAAACCGCAGAGAAGTCTTTGCTAAACTCTGTAAGTTCCAGTGGTGCTTGAAGCCTAAACCAAACAATTTTATTTCTTTCCAGTAGCAAGCTGAACATCTGCAAATGTTACCCCTTAGAAGACTTCTGTGGTCTTGTCTAAAAGCCAAAGCTCAGGCTATGAACCCAAAGATGATATTTAATAAACAAAGTTAATTAAATTGGTTAAAAATTAAAATCAATTCTCAAAAAACTAATATCTGCTTTTCTTCTGTTGCACTGAACAGAACAGAACATTTTTCTTGGTGTTCCTATCAGAACTTCCTCAGGTATGGCATTTTACAGCCTGGATAAGTCTCTGAATTTTGCATTCCTCGCTCTTCTACAATTTCTTTTATTAAAGCATCAGCTTGAAAATGCATGATGAAATTCCATTTTCTGTGGTGAGAAAAGAAAAAAACCAAAGCAGCAGCGAGAGTTCCAGAACCAACAGTGCTTCTATCATTTATGGCTGCAGAGAGAAAAACAAAAACCAAAACAGAAAAGATAGCAAGATTCACGTGACCAAATGGAAAAATTTCCAAAGAAAGCCATCCTCAAAATACAATATTAATACAAAAAAAGCCTCATGATTCTTTCTGGAGTGCCCTTCACTAAACTTGAGCACACGAGAGTGACAGTGCTGACAGCACATTCCTTCCTCTGCATCCACTGCAAGCGACCAAGTTTTGGAATCAGAGCCAATCAGGAATCACTTTTACATTAATGCCTAGAAAAGTAGAATTTTCCAGGCTATTAATGCTAAGGATTCAAGCTTATGGAGCAAAATAAAAAGCACAGAAATGGAAAAAAAAAAAAAACCCACAAAGCAGTACCATGTTAGCACTACTCAATCCACAGGACTTTATGACTTTAATAGTGACACTCAGCCTTAAATTAAAGGACTTTTTTCAATATTTCAACATGCTGTATCAGGCTGAAAACAGAAAATGATAAGCCTCTGCACAGTGGAATAGGTACACACACATCTACATGAGCTGAATTATTTGAGGATAATTCAACTCATCACATTATTTGTAGCATTTCTTAAAGCAGGATATGAATATATTCAGCTGAAGGCTTTCCAATACAATTTGCAAGGAGTTATGAGAATTGGATGTATTTTTCCTTTTGTAATATACACTCCATCACTTCTCCAAAGCTATTGCCATTTCTGTAATGAATATTTCTGATTATTTATAGCAGAGTAAGGGTCAGGGAGCATTAGAAATTGAACTCCTGCAGAACAGAGCTGCATCCCACGACACAGAGCTAGCAGGCAAAGGCTGAGATTTCCTTCACTGTGCTGCTTGTGACCTCAGTCCTGACCCGTCTGTACACGGGAGAGGTAAATATATCTGCTTCCAGCACAGTCCAAGGTCTCTGACCACCAAATATCAGGTGGCTGTACATGACTGAGTATGTCCATCTGCCGAGTCTCCTTTAAACCTCAATTCGTAACGTCGTATCAAGCCTTCCATAGTCCAGAAAATAGAATTTTGAATTTAATTAAGCTCTGAAATCATTCAGAATTACTCCTTATTATACCTAATAATTTGAGAAATCAGGGTTTGCAGTGGTCCCAACATTCTTGACGGTCTAAACACTGACTGGAGAACTTCTAAACATTTTGATTAAAAATCTCTCGGCAGAAGTTGGAATCGATGCTCTCTATCCTACTCATTTTGATGCTTCTACAGCCAGGAAAGGTTCTGTGAGCGTGGCTGTTTGGATGATAAATCGTTTTCCTGAGCACTATGCTCTGGAATTCTTTGAATTTTTCAAAATTGGTGAATGCACTCTTACATATCTGCAAAAATCATAATTAATGCTACAAGCACAGTACACAAGGAAATGGGACTCATCTGATGAGACTCAGAGGATGGGAATCTTCGGAGATTTATCAGAGTTATCAGATCTTGTGAGTTACAAAGCATTAGGAACTAAATCCATAAAATACATGGGTTTTGCCCTGAGCGGTTTTAATGGGTTAAAAGACATGTCACAGACAAAAGCAATTAGTGACTAAATTCAGGAATTGGTAATACCATCCTGATATGGAGCTGAAGACGCCAGGGGGTTCCATTTGAATCTTTTTGATGTTCTGAATTTTAGTTAATGATAAATCCCTTTCCGCGGGAGTTCTGCATCTCGCTGCACTCAGACAGCAAAATTATGTCCTCTCCAAACACCCCCCACCCCTTCATCCTCAGCACTGTGGAGAGCTGCTGAGGTTACAAAAGATAATTTTTAAAACGTTGATAATAAATATGACAGAAAATTATATCAATACTGTGCTGAGGCCCAGAGAATGAGCAGCCATAGAAAACTGCAAATATTTGTCCATGGACATCTATTTCAGCTATTGAGAAGAAGTTTTGGAATGCAATTTCGTGCTAAAAACTTGTCTCATCATAGGTTAAGCCTGCCCAGGCAGCCTTAGTAGATTATAAAAAGCAGTCAGTTCTATTGAACAGAAGATAAACAGTGTAATATTTGTTCTTGTACTTTCCTATATTCCTTGAAAACTGATGACATTCTTAATGGTGTTTTAAAAACAGAAATGTATCTATGTGCAACATGTATTTTTATAATCAAAATCACTTTCTCTTAAACCATTAAATTATTAAGAAAAAGTGGTTTAGAGCCATTTTTTTAATTTGGGAACCAGCAAAGCTGTTGTTACAGCCAGCCTCCTGAAACCAGCAGTTCCAGCAAGATGGCAATTTACTGTTAAAAATGGAGATAATTTATTTATTAAATCACAAAGCTGGGGGAATAAAATTCAATAAATGCAAGTCACCAGAAAAAGCAGGAACTCCATTTACCTCTCCCTGTGTATGAAGAATGTGTGTGTTGGTGTGTTCTCTCTCAAACTGCCACGTAAATGAGGATGCGGTCAGAATATGAAGAATCTTCTGTATGTTCCTATTAAGAAATAAATTCAGGAGAGGAATCCACAAGGCCCAATCTCTTGCGTGACTCCCTTGAGGGAAGTTTTTCCAAAACTGCTGGGCAGCAGCAGCAAGCACAGCGGTGGGAAGTGTGCCCACAGAGAGGAGCCCAGATACTGATAACTCTCTGAATATCCATAATTATGTATTATTATTTACCCAACTAAGCTGCTAAACCAGGAGTTTAGAATGAGGGGTGGGGGGAAGAGGAAATATTTGTGAAGAGCACATGTCTGAAGACCTCAGAAAAAGAGTTTGAAGAGATTAAATTTTGTTTTGCTCAAGGAAATGCCAGCACCAGTCTCAGCCAAGCTTTTAAAATTGTCACTTTGCATACTGCAAGGCAAATAGCAGTTTTGTTTCCATCTGCAAAAAGCAAAATACAATAGAGTAAAAGGCAACTTCATATACTTCAGGATGTCGTAGCAGCCTCCAGGGACTATAATGAACAGCTTCTTTGTAAAAAGGTTAGTGCCTGCAGTGATTACATCCTCTGGTGCTGCTATAGGCACCTTTGAATATCAAATGATTTTTGTCTATTGGGCCGTTCCTTGCAAACAAATTATTAATGAGTTATGACTGCAAGTGGATTAGGAAATGACACGCAGGACCTTGCTCTGCACGGGCTGTGCAGGTACCTCCACCAGTGCCTTTCCACAGCGCTGTCTTTAGTTTAATGTTCAGATATACAAATATAATTCACCAAGCCATCATTTTTTTGTTAACTGCTCTTTGCAGACAGTGCAGAGCACTTTGATGTCTCTCAAGGTGGATAATAGCATGAATAATTCATTAAGCTCGCCGGAGTTAATGTTGTTGTACTCAAGGTTAAGTATTCCCCCATCTCCATATAAGGAATTACTTGATTGCTTACCTTAAAAATGAACTTTCTTCAAAACGCCATTGTATAAATAATAGGATATGTCTGACTGCCAGGATTTGTAAGCTGCTCCATCAAGGTGCCAGCAAATAACCACAGATTGAATGAGCTTACATGTTTTTTTTTTTGTCAGACATGTTACAACTCTTCATAACAAACACACCCGTTTAGTAAAAATATCTTATCTGTGAGGCAATTTTTACTCCTCCCTCTGAGAATGATGAAGGTGATTTTGTTTATTAAGGACTATACTAAAAAGAAAAGCAAAATCAAGGGACTATGTCCAGGTTGGCCATGAGCTTAATAAAGATTAATCAAAGTACCCAGGGAAAAGCAAAGCGCTGTTTAGTCAACATCACAAATAAGCTGTAACATTCGGATTATCCTTGGACAAACTGGGGGCAGGGAGGACCCTCTAAGAAACGAGGCCATGGAATCAAGCCAAGTTGTTTGGCTGGTGGTGGGTTTAATTAAAAGCAGCAGCTCAGAAAACGACTTCCCGTGTCCTCTACCCGCGAACCCTTCTTCAGGGCAAGATCAAAAACTGCCAAACACAAAGTATTTTCTGACAAGTGCAGCCTTCACCTCTCGCTAATGACTTGCTGATCAAACTCCTGTTGAAGCCAGGCAGAAACAAGGGCTGTGCTGAACCTCTCTGAAGGGGCTCAGCATCCTAAAGAGAGACACCACGGCCCCTCGGAGGGATAACGCGCTGCAGATCACCTGGAAAACAACACTTCCACAGGTGAAGGGAGAAATCACTCCAGTATTCAATGGACACGAGTTCCCTCACACTTGCCAAGCCCTCAGAAGCTCCCAGGCACATGTTAAAAGCTCATTTATGTATATGTTTAATTACCTGACTGGCTACAGAGGCTTGTTCACAAAGAGAGGACGGAACTCCTGCTGCAAGGCGAGGCGTGGCACCCGTGCCGACGCTCCAGCACGCTCCATCCCAGAACTTGATAACACCTCTCAGTGTTTATCTCCTCATAACGCACTGAGTGTGGACAACAACTGAGAGTCTCTCTCAGTTTTACTGCATCCTGCCAGTACGTTCTGAGGGCAGACTCTCGGTGCTGCTTTCTTGGTTTCTGCCACCACGGCGGCCCTGCCTGTTTAGCTGACTTCCACCTCTCTCACTTCTTGCTTCAGCAAATGATAACAAATTATTAATTTGTCTGCAGATGACATTTACTGCAGAAAGCAGAAAGCTACACCAAAGAAAATGGTAATACAATAGCTTGAACAAGTCTAAGTGCCAGCTACCAGGCACTGTCATCATAAAACAAATTAGCGAGGTTTGTGTTCTGCTGATGAAATAATAGTCTGTGCTATGAAAGCTGTACTCACAGACCAACCCTGAACTCCAAAGGAAGCCTCACTTAACAAGTCCAGGGAGCTGAAAACATGACCAATCACCAATTATCTGTTTTTCACATTGAACAAAGAGGAAATTTCTTGTGGGGAATTGTAGAGGGAGAGTATGATTTCCTAGCATTAGCAAAGCCACAGGACACGTGTCTAACTGCAGATTTCACAGCATTCAGGTGAAAAAGAAAAGTTATGTAAAAAATTGTTATTATGGGAGAAAGACAATGACTTCTCTAAAAACTCTTAACCAACAAAGTCAGGAACTCTTCCTTTTCAAGGTGTGCATGCACAGATTCCTTTTTCTTTCTGGCAAAACAGGCATGCAGCCTGAATATTGCAGAAAGTTCGGAAGACTGACTTGAAATTACAGATAGCACTTTAACAAATCCAGCAGGCAGACTTAAAAAGAACAGGTCACATGTTTTTCATCTTGAATCACAAAGTAATAACCACAGATTGATTTAAATCTTTATGTGTGTACCCAACACATCAACTGTTGCATGGACACAAAACCCATTTCAAGAGAAAACAGGTTTGACTCTTCACTTCCATTCAGGGACCTTGCCTAGAATTTCTCACAGTGAAACCAATGACCCATGCTGAATGACCAACAGCATTTCCTCAAATGACATGAATGAGTATCTGTGATGCCTGCATCATTTCTGGAGCATTTCAAGTACAATTGGAAGGAGCATCATGGCATGCTCGTCTCTCTGAGCCTGCTGGAGGAGACGCCACGGCACCTTCACAAGTGAGAGGGTTCTCAATGCTGGAACAAAACTACACCAAAACCAAACTGAGCTAATTGAGATTTACAGGACATCAGCAGCTGTGGATCCCTGGCGAGCCATGGAGCTCTCAACCCCAATTCCCACGGCCACCTTCGCTGCTCAGATGGCACAGCAGATGATTCTGCCCTGCTGGCACTGTGGCTGTGTCTGTCTAACATTTGCTGCTGGACACTAAGTTCAGTCCCTCGCTATTCCCTGTTGCCAAACCCCAGGAACACGTTCTCCATGGCTTTTTCCAGAAACCTTCCAAATCATTTCAGTTGAGTGGGCTCGATTCCTTTTTACTGACTTTTCATGAAATGCATCTTTTCCGCCTATAAATCTTACATATATAACTTTTTCTTAAAATTATTTTAGTCTCAGACGTCGGTGACAGCATGTAGCAATCACACCAGGAAGTTTCTGAAGGCAGAGATGCCATTGCTGGATTAATGTTTCAGAATAATGACAATAAGTGATGCCAAACAACAGATTGGAAAAACGAAAAATGTCAGAATAGCTTTGAAAAATACATGTGAAGAATTCTTTCTTTCTCCATTTCTATTTCTAGGACTACTCTTAGCTTTTTATTATGTTCTACTCTTGGAATTTCACGTTCAATCTTACTTCAAATCTCCATCTCTTTCATAATTTCATTTGAAAATGCAGTTATCGAGTGCACACTGGCAGAAAGGTGGGGTTTTGATTAATGAATTAGTTAAAATTTGTTTCTAAATAAAAAATCCCTTAAAAAAATATTTGCTTTTCATAACTGCCATGAAAATTTCACTTCTTAAATATGTCAATAACAGAAATTTAATAAAGCTCCTTGAAATTCAATAACTTTTTCTTGTATTATCTTGATATAAGTTGCATTCAAAGTTGGCCAGTTAGGAAATGATATAATTAAAATAAACATTTATGATGAATATTTAAAAATATGAACGTGAAGATAAGATTTGAGAAAATATCCATCTTGACCTCTCAAATTAATTCCTGAAAGTCTCTGTCACTTCCTCAGCTTGACAACCCTCCAATAAATAACCACCTGACCATTTTCCCTTGATGTCACACCATTTTCATCCTTTAGTTTTATCAGACTTTGACTTGGCATTATCAGCTTTGATTATACTTTATGATATTTTATTAGCACCTCATAAACCCAAACGAAAACGTATTAAACTCTTTCCAACTTCCTGAGCAACGCTTCCTCAAACAGCACCAAGGACAGAGCAACAAAAACCACGATTTTTTCCTCACCTGCCCCGTGTTGAAAAAGAGTCTTTTCCAGTACAATTTTCCAGCACAAAAGCCAACACATCTCTCTGTGTTACAGGAAAGACACGTGGCTGAATTATTATAATAATTTATATTAAATTTATAATAAAATAAAATAAAAAAAACAACACAGAATTTCATATAATGGGGAAAATGTTCATATATCCTCCCACAATATTCTTATTTGCAGGTACGGATCAGATGTGAAGGACATGGGCTAAATAAAGTTCTCAGAGATGCTGACAAGATGTCACCCTGCTCATTTTTTGTAGTCTAGTTCATTTTCTGGAAAAAATAAATAATTTTGCGCTTCCTTGCCTAATCTGTCTGAAAACCATTTCATTGTCAAATTATGCAGGATTTATGAATATTTCTAATATGACAAGACCACGCATTCTTTCATTACTGCTTTTTACCTGTCTGGGAGGCCTGTCACAGTCTTGCCAGGTTTGCAGGTACTGCTCTTCATTTAGCGTGTGTGGCCCATTTATCATTTACCATTTAGCATTTGTTAGCACCAATGTTGCTGTTTCTCTATTAGGTCAGACAAGTATCAGTTAAAATATATTTCCTTTTACGATTCTGAATGTGGAATGGAAATATTTTATCAATATATCTCATATCTATGAAGACATTAACATTTCCTTCTATATAGATTATTCTCCACATCTAATAGCTATCTTGAAGTTTGTGCAGAGACAGGGTTAAATTTCCAATTCTCTCAAGATCAATAGTTATTCAACCAGTTTCATACTGAAATAGTTTTATCTCTGTTTTTTAATACCTTCCCTCATTCGGCTTACTGGTATTTCCTAATCTCTAAGGAAAAACAAAACTGTCAGCCAAAAACACCTCCAGTAATTTGTTCCCTAAAAACTTTTTTCTGTTTTCAGAGATAAAAAAATGAAAATGCAAAGAAGCACAAAGAATAGAAAAAAAATCCCTTTCACCTGCTCGTATGAGACATCCATATGGGATCTACTGCACTGGTTGCACGATCCAGGTGAATAAAGGGAATATCTGCGATGGGGATGTGTTATTCATAAGCACATCATTTAGAATATTCTGCAGAGGTGCTGTGGAAGTTTTTCACATTGAGGGTCTCTAATCTTAGTCTCCCCTCTCCTTCTAATTTCATGGATCTCAGGGAAGCCAAAGGGGTGCCTTGAGAAATCATCTTTCTTCGTGGGCTTTTTCAAAGTTGGACAACTCCAAGCTCGTGTTTGCCAAAGCACCAGAGAGCTGAGATTGTCACCGTGCTGCTGCTGCTGCTGCTGCTGGGGACACCAGGCTGGGAGAAACAGCTGCTCTGATCCATCACCTGCAGCCAGCCTGACTGCTGCTAAGTGCTCTTAAAATATATGTACTATGAAACAGCTTAAAAGTCTCGATATATAATGCAGCTCTGCAAAACATTTCTTTTTCAGGACAGCTCAACCTCCACGCGGTCCTTAAAATACAAATACATAAACTTAAGTGTGCATAGAGGAACAGATTTAAGTTTAATCCATTAAGTCTAAACTTGTGAAGCATTTTGAGGAGCTATTATACATTAAGAAGGTGAATAAAGGTCAATTAGAAGAGATGCAAAGGTTTTGGGTTTCTTATCTGTAATATGCCTGCTATTGTCTGGCAGACAAGCATATTTCATCACGGGTATTTCAGCAAGGATAACAAGAGTATTAAGATTTGTTACAGGGAAAAACTAAACTCAATAGGTCCACACTGAAATGTCCTACATTGAGCTGGTAAGGGAGCAATTGAGTTTATAAATTAGAGAAAAAAAAAATTAAAAACCACCCAAACTTAAATTTTAACCTGATATTTTAATCTCAATTTTGTTCCTGGTATTAATATTGGAGAGCTGTTACATTTTTAACAAAATTCTCTCTTTAAACCAGCAAAACAAACTTGCTTTTTGTGGCTTTACACTCGCTACTTTGTGATATTGCCATTCTGTGCAAGCTCACTGGACAAATTAAACGTAGTGGGGTTAAAAGATTTATCTTCAACACGAGCTCTCTAATTTTTTTATCAGTTGCCGAACTTGTTTGTCTTGTGCTGAAAGTGTAACTCTGCATGATCAGAATGGCAAAGGAACAAGATATATGCATGAACTATATATAATGGATGTTTACAATACACTTCTTTTCAGCTCTTCTATCTTGAGAGCAGCACAGTCTCAAGTGAAACACGAGTGTCTTACAAGTGAAGTACTGAGATTCCATTTATTATTAAACAACTTCTGCTTCAGGTTTTCAATCCTTTTATCAGACAAGTTTCATTGTTGCAACGCTTGATTGTTTTTTTTATGGCCAGACTTAAAAATGGCACAATTCAAATTTTTCGTCTTGTATTTTTAAATATGGCAGCAAGAGTGAGGTTCTTTCCAGATGAAATTATTTATATGGTGGCAGAGGTGGCTTGACAGCGTGATCAGAACCAAGGGGTGATGGATCCTGTCCTGTCAGCCCCACACAGGAAAAATCCTCTTCATCCCACACAATGAGGTGAGACTTGGGGGTTTAGGTCTGGCGAGGGAGAACACCCAGCCAGGTGTTTTCCTCTCTGTTCAGAAAGGAGCCATGCAAAAATCTCTGCCCCTGAGGTGCATAATTTTTTCATCATCACAGAGTGTGGACAGGGATG
This sequence comes from Mohoua ochrocephala, assembly GCA_013398855.1. Classification (NCBI taxonomy): domain Eukaryota; kingdom Metazoa; phylum Chordata; class Aves; order Passeriformes; family Acanthizidae; genus Mohoua; species Mohoua ochrocephala. The sequence goes on from VZTA01026186.1 coordinate 346,248, forward strand.
CCAGGATCAGCACTCCACGTGGGACAGAGAGCCAGCCACTCTGGATGGGCAGTCCTCATTCACTCGGGAGAGAAAAGGGATTTTTCTAATGAAAAAACCTTCTGTTTTAGCCTTATTATACATTTTACCCTTCCTTGTTGGAAGGGCTTGACAAGGACTAAAGAAGCCGTTCACTGAATGATGGAGGTTGTGAGTCTGCTGTAACAAACAGAGCCTTTGTAACAGAAAAGTCTCAAATGTTTTGTCATAAAAGATAGCAACTTGCTTACAGTTCTCCTCTAGGCTCTCCTTTCTCTCAACAAAAATGAACAGAAATTATGAAAGGAATCATCTGAAGAAAAATTCATCCCGTTCTTAGAAATTAACCCCCAAACCAACAATTTGATAGATGAAAGACTCTTGGAAATCATCCCGGACCTAGAATGGTCACAGAGTTGCCAACATTTGGGGTCCTTAACAGTATCTGTATAATAAAAGGAGGGAAGACTTTTAGCATGGTTTCTTCTCTGCAGCCTTTCTTCTCTCATGATAATTAAGGCAGAGACAATATTATGAGTCTATTCTACCTATTTCAACCAGATTTACTGCAAAACAGTGAGCTGCTCTGTTAACAGAAAGGGGATGTGCTCAGCTTTTGAGCTACAACGCCAACTCCCAGTTCAGCAGAACTTTTGACAGTAAATATTCTAATGGTTCTTACACAAAACAGGGGAAAGAATCACAGAATTATAGAATGGTTTGGGTTTGAAGGGACCTTAAAGACCATCAACTTCCCTCTCCTGCAATGATCAGGGACACCTCCCACTATCCCAGGCTGCTCCAAGCCCCATCCAACCTGGCCTTGGACACTTCCAGGGATCCAGGGGCAGCCACAGCTTCTCTGGGCACCCTGTGCCAGAGCCTCCCCACCCTCATCAGATAAAAAATCATAGGACAACTTGGTTTTACAGAAGGAATTTATATCTATGCTATTCAGAACAGGCTGTGACACTAAGTTTTAAATATTTCATTGACTTTTTGCTACAAATAAGGGATAAGCAACACATCAGCCTCAGGAAACACACAGGTTAAAGTGCACTAATTACTGGGGAGAGAATTTTGTCGGGCAGTTAGGAGGATGCCCAGAGAAGCAGAGGCTGCAGGTCGATGCCACCTCAGACACACTCGGCGCATCCCGTGCCACCCAGAGCTCCCGCAGCCGCTGCGGACAAGGAGCTCTGGGCACTGCTGCTGCAAAGCCCCAGCGCAGTGGACACACCGTGCAGCCCCTAGGGGCTGACATTTCAGATAACTTTTCTGAATATTCACTCCATGCATTATGCAGAGCGTTATAATTATATTTTTATAGCTGCTGGATAGGCACGGGTGAGAGTTTCTGCAAGATTGCTTTTCCATTTGTACACAGGAAAATATTGTCACAACTAGACTGTTAAAAATTGTTCAATTAAAAAGATCCAGCAAAGAAAAATTGTTGGCTAAACATATAAACAGGCATTACAATTCGGTATAATAGAGGCTGTTTAGAGAATTTATTAAAAAAATGCTAGGGAATTAGGATTTCAGGTCAGTGAAAAAGAAAAGTATGTAACTACACCGAAACCTTTTCCATCTTTTAAACTTCTTTTCTGACTGGATTTCAATCATCATTTCAAAGGAATTCAGTGACTAACATTCCTGCACACAGCACTCATTTGTCTTTACCCCTTTTCATGGCTGTTTATACTGGGAAAATTAAATCTCACGAAAGAAGCTGGCAAAGGTGGCCCTGGTGTTTGTTCTGGCAGATATTATCTGTAGACAAAGCTCTGCTTATCGCCAGGTCTCCTCTGCTCTTCTGATTGCAATCTCATTTCGCTCGTCCTTGGGATCTCATGTCTGCTACGACCTTCAGCTTGTTAAATATTCAGCAGAAAGTTTATGGACTTTCCCATAACCTTGATTAAAAGCCTATGGGGAACCTGAATGCTGAAAAATAGCCCCTCGTTTGAAAAAAGGAACTTGAGTACACTGTGCTGATTTCTGTTTCACTAATGGTATTTGTAATCAGCAGTCACTGGCACGGAGTCGAGGCCAGAGGAAAAAAAAAAGATGAATCAAACTTACCTGGTTAATAATTATTGTATTATCACTACCTAATTTCACTAAGTGGGATTTTTGGGTGCAAAGCTGAGATGGAGTGGAAAGTACATACAAAAAAAAAAAAAATAATTCAAAGAAAACAGGAATATTATCTATAGACCTTTAGATTTTTTTATCTTGACCCCTGTGGAAAGGAACCCTGTCCCCAATGTGAAGGTGGGAGTTTCTGTACCTGGGTTTAGGTACCTCCAGCCCTCACCCCAAAGAATTGCTGCAGTCCTGCTCTCTGCCTGGAGCCCTGCCAGTGCCTTGGATGTGTTTCCACACCTCAAACCCTGCAGGCATTCTGAGTCCACCACTTTTTTCCAGGGAAACATGACAGGAAAACAAGCAGACAAGCAAATTGTCCAGGTGCTTTTCAGTATTTTCTTTCTGCTGGAGTAATTAACACACGGAGCCAGATGAAAAGCAGCTCCTCGTACTCCAGGAAATGTTTGAGTCACTGCTGAGCATCTTTAGAGGTTTTAGATAGTACAGGAGGCTCCCACCCCCTCAATCACTCTGTCATTGTCTCTCTTTCTACTCTTGGTCTTTGTTCCTCTTTCAATAATGGACAGAGATCTTTTATTTTATAATTGTCAGGGTGATTAAAAACCCATCAGGTAATTTTGTGCTTAACTATTATATCCTTCCTGCTTTAGGCTTCAAAATAATTTGTTCTGAGTGATAGACCTATTTCTGATCAAGACACACTAAATGGAAGATGTCAAATTTTATTGTGCCTTTACAACTATATCAGTACAAGATGCAGTAATTTTCTTCATCAGCGTTTGGAAATTATCTCAATATGGGAGGAAAAGAGCATAAAAGACAAGTAATGTCAAGAACTAAAACTGTGTTTAAGCCTTAAGTAGAGCTGCTGCAGGGGATCCTATATTGCCAAACACAACCCTCAATCATACATCAAGAGATTTGCCACATGACACTGAGACGGTTTTGTGAAGACAGATGACTGCATCGTGTCCCAAGTACAGGGGGACAAAAAAGTTCAAGCCAGCCTTGCACACTAAAGCAGATGTAACATCATGCTTAACATTTCAATGTCTTTTCTTTTTTTCTTTCATAAAAAACTATCAGTCAGTGCTTTACTTTTAATTCTTCCCCAATTGCATAATGACAGGAGGATGAGTAAGATACAAATTCTAACTGTCCCAAGGCTAAACAAGGAAAGAAGAGAAATATTGCTAGCCTCAGGAAAACCTCCCTCTTCATCATATCCGAGCACCATAGATCACAATTCTCGAAGAAATTATAATGAAAATGAAAACATATGTTTCTCTCATTGTTACTGTCTTTCATTTAATTGTCCTTGAACTGAAGTGACTTCATATAGAGTTCTGTTTGCTATATACAATTCCAAAGATGTATATACAGATTATATTAAACCATAATCATGCCCGGCTCTCTGAGTGGATTACCCATGTGCTGCATTGATTGGGATCCCTGAATAAGATGCAAACCACTGGAGAGGTTTAAACAGCTATATTCTTTCTAAAGTACTCTTTAATTAATGTTGTCTAGAGCACTAATTATGAAAGCTTGTAAAGCCTAAAGCCTGAAAACACTTATGCACCTACTTAGCTGTGCTCATTCAGGGTAGACCCACAGAATTCACTGGAAGTGCTCAGAGTAGGTAATTTAACTACAGAATGAGCAGAGGCTGCTGCAGGTTAAAAGCTGAACCCGGCTTTGCAGGGCTGTGTCCAGGCTGGGCTTCACAGCATTTTGCCCTCTGAGGTTGCCAGTTACGAGGCTGCCTTCCATGGGCAGGTCTGGCTTTCCCCAGCAAAGCTCCCTGAGAGTGCCTTTGGGAAAATGTTGAGTTAAGCAAAAGGGAGCCATCGGTCGGTGGGAGATGAGATGTGTGCATCTGTAGATGCATATGTCGAGATGCACGAGTAATTTGTTCACATTATGAAGGCAGCTAAATCTGCATAGATGTGCACATACACAAGCAGATCTCCTCCACAGTGGAAAATACTGACATTAGAAGAGAAGCCAAATTACTGTTACTGTCAGTGGAGAACTCCTAAATCTCTTTAAAACAGGATACTCACATTTTTAATTCTTTCCTTTTAACGTTATACACAATTTTTATTTTGCTAAACAGATTCCTATCTGTTTAATTAACAGCTGCAAACAGAAAAAAAAAGTTTTAACTGGATTACCAAGCTTCCCATTTCTAAGTGGAAATGGAGGCTTTTGTTCTGGTCACAATTCCTTCACCCACCCCACATATCCCAAGGTCCTACACCCCACACCAGCAGCACGGTGCTGCTACAGCAGAGGGATCACCAGGCCCTGCAGGCAGAGGGATGGATGACAGGAATTACACCACGCATCCAGGTACTCACACAGAGCTAATTCTGCCTTCAATTATACATTTATTTATCCCTAAAGACCTCAGGAGTGGTGCCCTTCCTGACAGGATTGAAACCTCATTTCACACGACGCCTGATTTGCTTGGAACAGCACCACCTGATGCTGCAAGGTGTGGGAAAGGGATTGTTTGCACTCTTTAAGGACCACGGAGCCTTTTCTCATCTCCCACAAAAATGATGCACATTTGCAGTCCATTTCTGTACCTGCTTTACGAAATGCAGTGGTGACTAGGGAACTGAGAGAATACAAATGAGACATTATCATTTGATCTACAGCATTTCCTTAAAATTCCAAATCTTGCTACAGGAGCTCTCATGCATGCTGAACACCATCATCATTAGATAATTACTCATTATAAATGAGCACAGGCTAAAGCCAGACATGCTGCTCAGCTTTCCAAGCACATACAAGTTTCAGTGTTAAAATGAAAATATAATATAATTTGAAGCATTTTTTTTTCTGATCAAAGGTGTTGAATTTACATACAGGTAGTTTGTTTTTCCAGTGACTGGGGAAAATCAGTCTCTGTAGTACTCAGCCACCGGCAGAATCTCAATGCAAAAGATTCTTTCAAACTTAGATTTGAAACAAATTTCTTCTTTTCTGTTGTACATTAAAGCTACAGGGGTGGTTGTACATTAAGGATGGTCTTTTATCCAGCTCTGCCACTGCTGAAAATCCAAGTACTCTCTTCCACCACCCCAAACAACTTTATGTCCAAGTTATTTGCATTTATTCATAGAAGATGTCATTTCTGAAGATCTATCACTTTATTTATTGCACTTCATGGTGAAATTTGGGCAGGGCTGTGCCTGTCACATTGAGGCCCAGAGTTTCCTAATTTATGTCTTGGCATTTATAATTGCAAAGAGCAGTTGTAATGATTTATAGATTGATAGTTCTTGCTATTAACCACTTCACACTTCCACCATATTTGGTGAAAGATCTCTTTGGGGAATGAGCCCCACTTTGGAGAGACAGAGAGCCTGTGTCATGTGCAACTTCTATCCCAGTGCCCAAGGTTATTACAAAAATGTATCTGTGAAGAGGCAGAGCAGGACCAACCAAAATCCCACTAACACCAGGGACCCATTCAGTGGCAGACAGATTTTTAGGTAAGATCCTGGGTGGCAAACAAGGGCCCTGCTCAAAGGCAGCACCGAGCTCAGTATGTTTTGGGAAAAGAATATTACAGCCCCATCATTCTGCTGCTGAATATGTGACCAAGCTGAAGCACGTGAGAGGAAAAGTAGGAGAGAATCTGTGCTGCCTGAGTGAACTGCTCTGTCCACAGCTTCAGAGCTCTTTTTTTCCTCCTCAGCCATTCCTCTGTCTGCTCTATTTAATCAAGGCTGCAAATTGCCTTGTTCACTCAGGGCTGCCTGTATTTTTTTCCCAAACAAAGCAGTACAATCAATGCAACATTACTGTTGCAGTTTATATATCTTGCACATGAAACTAGAATTATTTTCGCGTCAAATAAACCAGGTCTTCCAGTTCAAGATTCTCAAATAGTAATTTACAAATACATTTTACAGCTTCTTCTGGCATGAGCAGAAGTTACATAAATTACTGATACAATGGGAGGAAAAAGGCAAGATCCATCAAGGACTCCAGAGAAAGATGTCTTATTCCTACAAACCACGGAAGAAAAGTGGCATCCCACTTTTCAGCTGAACTTCTCTTCTGGAAAATGAACATTTTTTGGAACAGAACTAAACATTGGGGTTTATCTTACCGATTTTACAGTTTTCTGTTTCAGAGCAGAATTTTAACAGAAGCTCAGAGAAAACACTTAACATTCAAATATGCTCCAGAAATACCACCAATACTCGAGTAAAAAAACCCCAAAAACCCAACACATTTGTCTTCAAAGGGATTTCTGTTGGGAGAAAAAGCTGGTTTATTTTTCTCTGTTTGTTACCATGGACATCTGAGTAAAGATAGTATATTTTTACTGGAACCATCTTCTACTGCTGTGGGAAAAAAAAAAGTTGCCATCTGCCTTAAAGTATGGCCCTCTCATAGCAAGAGGCTTTACATGCCACAAAGACCATGGTGATTTGAATCAGGTACATTTGGAGCAAATATCTGAGAAAGATCTTGTCTCAACAGCAATATTTTAACAATGGAAAACAAATATATTTTAATTATATATATATACACACACTGACATCAGATTAAAAAGGCTTTGTATGATATATCTTGAATATCTTGATGTAGTCACAGCTTCAATTTGGTGGTTTGTGGGGGTTTTTTTTGGTTTTCTTTCCTTTTTCTCTAATCTCTTTCTTCCCTTCTAGCACCTCAGACTGAATGAGAAATGCTATCTTTAACCTTGAGATCCCTGTTCTTGTTGGTTTGTGTCATAATCTTATTATTTAGAAGCAATTCTTGGTATTTAACATCTCACCTCAGCATGCAAAGTGCCTATGGATTAGAGAGCATTTCCTGGGGGGTAGAGGATAGAGGGACTGTGAATTAGAAATGCAGCTGCCTGGCTGTGCCAGTCTCACTTCCAGCTTCTGCACCAGAAAAATCTGCCTGTGACCCCCCTGTCTACTCTGCTCATGTGCTTCTTTGCAAACTGTGCCTTACAGGTCAGGGACTGCTCAGTGCAGGACACCAGAGCCAGCTTCTCCCAGTCCCTGCAAACAGCAGGATGCAGCTACAGTTTAAAGTGTAATCAATTTTTAAAGCATAAATGCAGCACGGTTCTGTTCCGTGTATTCCAGAGCCTCGTCGATGTTGCAGTTGATAAAATCTCCTGCCTTCCAGCCCAGGCAGCTGTCTGGGGCTGGTTCCTAAACTCACAGAGGGGACAATCTGTAACGCAGCTGCTGAAAAGTCAGGATCTGTCCTGACATGGATTCTGTCCTGACCAACTTTCCTGGAGAGCTGCTGGGGCAGTGCCATTGCAGGTGAGCAGCGCAGGGAGCACCTGTGTCCCCAGAGCAGTGACAATCACAGGCCCTGTCTGCGCTGCCCAGGGCACAGGCTCTGCCCAGGGCACGGGCTCAGCCCAGGGCACAGGCTCTGCCCAGGGCACGGGCTCTCACCCCAGCACTTCCACTGGGAAACGGGGCAGTGGCTGCGACACCCCCCTGGGGAAAACACCAAACACCAGCTGTCAGCAAGAGCATTAAACAGTGGCATTGTTGTGTGTCAGGTGTCCCTGAAAGATTCTCAGGGAACACGAGGATGAGGGTGCATTAAAAAATGCACTGAAACTGCAGCATGGTGCCTCAGAGAAATCTGCTGTGAGCAAAGCGAGAGCTCTGCCAGAGTTAAAAATTTCTTTTTCCATGGTCATGAAGCGAGGCTGAACCAGCCCCTCCATTTCAGACTTGTTAACCTTCTGTCTTGATGAAAATTAACAGCTACAGTTTCCTCTAAATAAATTCTGTGAATTTTACTGGATAAAGCATTCCTCTATTCCTGTCAAAGAGTTGTGCAGCACAGCTGTTTTTTAACAAATCCCTATTTTTATTCGCCGACATTTGACTATCATTATGTATATGAGTTTCTTCAGCCTGCGAAGCACGTTTTAACAAGAAATATTAATGCCCCCCCCACATTTACCATCTTTTATCCCTATTCAGCAAGAATAGGTGTTATACAAAAGAGAAAACATCTGCTTCCTTGTATTATAATTTCTCTTGAACTCTTTAGATTGGAGATGCAAAGTTGATAGCAGAGGTTAGAGACGAATGCACAAAGCAGAACCATGTTTCTTTGTAACTGTGTTTCAAAGGGAAAACAAATCCTAAAATTCAGTATTATAGAAAGCATAAAGAAAGAATTATGAGGGAGCTTTTTATTAAGACATCTTTAGTGGCTGAATTATTATATCTTAAGTTTTGTAATCCTTAGCATGATTCATTCCTAACACAGGCGCTAGAATAAGCTCAGGGCATTTTCTTCTTTTCCACGCTCTGAAAATATCTTACCTCTCTTGGACTTTGTGGCTGCACTGTCAATCTTTAATTTTTCTGCCATTGCATTGGACTGTCAGGATGTGGACAGGGCCCTCCTTGGTGATTTCAATAATTCAATTTGAAACCTCCTCTGCTTTCGAGGGCTGCGAGTGAGCAGCTGTGATTGCAGAGCGCCTGGCACAGCATGGGCTCTGCTGGAGACAAACACTCCACGGAAATGCTCCTCAAAGGGCTCCCTCCATGGCCCTTGCCTCAGCTCAAAGACACAAAACCTCCCACTGCATTAAGACACAGCGAGCCAGGCTCTTGTTAGAGACACAGCAGTTCCAGCTAAACCAAGTGGGCTCATTAGGTTTATCGAGCAGTTAAGTGTTGGTGCTAAAGCCCTGCTATGATCAGCCCCACGAACTCACGGCTCTTCCCTCGCTGCTTTCTTCTGCTGTGCCAGCTGCAGGATGACAGAGAACATCGTCTCTGAAGCTGGGACATGGGTTTGGCAATCTGCTGCATTCTGACACAAATTAAGAGCCAGGAGTCATCCAATGAGCCAGGCACAAATTCCTTCCGCAGAAATAGCCCTGCTGCATCAAAAATCAGAAGATTTCAGGAGGAGGAAAGCAAACAAAAAAGAATTCTCCTTGTCTAACTCCAGAGTAACTCACAGTATTGCACTTTTAAAATCTTTCTGTAGCTTAGCAGATGTGAAAGAAAATTGTAAAGTAAAATGTAGGAGGAAGTGCCTCATCCTTTTCCCAAAAGTTAACATCTTTTAATTATGAATCCTCTAATGGGAAACCAGATAGTTCAATATCCAAGCAGACTATTTCACTGTTAGTATCCTTTAAAACACATAAATCACACTGTAATAACCCAAACTCCTAATTCTCATGTGACCCTACATACAGACCTAGCAAATGCCATTCCCTTCACAGGACAGAGCAACACCAGGTAAAGGAGCTGCTTCATTTACAGAGGGACCCTTTTTTCACAGTACTGTGAACACATTCCAGTATTGGAGTAGGTCAGGGCAATAAGGGGGCTGATGGGGAAAGATTCTTGTGATCTTCACAAAAAAGAGAAATAAAGAGCTAATTTTAGAGACCAATGGATGAGAGGTCCACCCCAGCAGAATCTGTAATCGCTGATATTTGACCCTCAGTAAAAAAAATGAGAATGTGTATAAAGAAAAGCTTTAATATTGGTTCTAATGAGATAAAAATAATTTTTACCTTTATAGTTTTCAAAGTGCTTTCTCTCACCACTCCTATTCCCTTTTATTGCCACTGTTTTTCTTTATTTGTACTACCACTAAGGAGGAGAGGCAAAGGTTGTCTTTCTATTTCTAAATAGTGCTTTGGTGTATGATTAGTATGTGCCACGAATAAAGCCTTTCCTGGCAGAGAAAGGTTTGCTTTCTATTAAAGTATTAGATGAGGGCCAGACTTTATAACATCTCACCCTATAGAGGACACATCTTCTGGGACACTGGGTTTGGAACATCAGTCAAGACAACCAGATAAAAGAACAAGTATTGAAATAGCATGATTGTTCTTCCTGGTGCTTCACAGAAACAGGGTTATTTTGAATGAGAGGAACTGAAGTCCAGCAGACCATGCAGCCATGCCCTTTTCCTGGAAATAGCACTTTAACAGATCAATTGTTGCTTCCCACTATTATTTTATTATTCCTACTATTGCTATAAAGGGAGAACTTTAATTTGATGCACCAAGCAGAGCTTTAAGCACTGCAAGGACAAGGGTCACAACGGAGCTGTCTGGCAGCAAGGCATTGCAGGAAGCTGTGAGATTGCAAAGCACGGAGCAGGTAAAAGGTGAAGGAGCTGTAAAGTCCTGCTCCACCTCGCTCTCCCACCCTGTTACCCTGTGTAAGCCAAGCAATTCCAGATCCATCAGTGCTGTTCACCGTGGCTGAAGTGACACGAACCTGAGGAACACAAAAGCATCTGCAACACACAATCCTCCAGTCAGCGTTACTGGCACGCGCAGACACAGGGGAATATTTACCAGACACCTCATACAGGATGGTTAAATGAGCTTCTGATCACAGGAACCTCCGTGTCCCCACTGATCTGGCAGCCAGGTGACTCTGAATGACCCCAGGGTGATGCTGGTGCCAGCACCTCCCCTCAGCCACACGCAGCTCCTGTCTGCTCACCCCATTCACACCAGCATCAGCAGCAGAATTGAACTTGGGCAATCCAAAACCCCTGAGCTAACTGGTTTTTACAGGTGAAATGGAAACAACAGGGCCTGATTTGCACTTAGAAGCATCGCTAGCCCAGCACAGGCTTTTTGTACAGATCTGCTCCACTTCTATTCTACAAGCATTTGTGATGAGTTTTACTGCAATTGCACTGGGAGCAGAAAATCAGCGTAACAGCCACATTGTGCTCAGAGCCCCACAAATACAGAGCAAAATTTCTCTCTGTAATCCAGGGATTTTGCCATCTAATTCCAACTGAAACATGGGAATGGATATGTACAAACAACCGAGACAGCGTGAGGCCAGGCTGAGAATTTTGAAACGGATGCATGAGATTGGAGCTGCTGGAACTGCTGACTTCAGCACCAGGCAGAGTTAACTCTCAAAACATTTAACAACAATTAGAATGTCACTTGAATTAATAAGAACACTACTGAATCACACAGCACTATGAATAAAGCAGAATCCCTGCAAAATCCTGCCACTATCTATGAAGCAGCAACATTATTTATGGGTATTAAACACAAAGCTGAGAATCTCAACCTCTGGTGCAATATAAATCCAAAAGGATAATCATAAATATTTTGCCCAGGTCTCTTCAGCTCAACCCCGGCAAATATATTTTACTTTTCAGAATGAGCACATCACGTCAGTGACCAGTAGGTTTCAAGAAAAAACTGGAGTTTCAGTGGCTGGGTCAGCAGCATGCACGGGGACACCAACCCCATGTTCCCCTGGTGAGGAGCCCTCACAAGGGGCTTGAGGCCTTTCCTTACTGAGCTACAGCAAAGTCAAGGTTTGAACAGTACCCAGAAAATAAAAAAGATCACAATGCCAATCAAACAACCTCAAAAAAAAAGAGACAGAAACAGCAGCTTATTAACAATGCACTGCTTTTCCAGAAGGCTAAAAGATATTTAAAGAGCCAAGGCAAAAATATCTCCCCTATTCAGGAAGATATGGACACAGATGAGCTCCTTGGAACAATTCTAGGTGTTCCTAACGCATGCTTCAAGACTGGATCAATTCTATTTCCCTACCAAAAGTCCAGTTAGAAGGAAAACATCAGCTTAAAGGATGACCACATCTCTACACAAACAAGAACAACAATCACTGGATTTATTGAGTTGATCGGATTTGAGTCAGCAAATGCTGTGATTTGAGATGCACTGTCAGTTGGGGATCTGCTTTGTTCAATAAATACAATTTTTCCATTTAATTTCTATGACAGCCTGGTAGCTGAAGACAGTCTCTAAATATATTTCCTGATATATTTTTCATTAATCACAGTGGAAATCAAGTAATAAATTATGATGCTTCAAATCAAATTATAATCATGAAATTTTTCACACGGCCTAAATTATATAAAAAAGACAATTTTTTTTCCCCCCCATATTTCCGTTTTTAAAACAGAAACAACGCTAACAAACATCTTAATATTTCATATTGCTAAAAGCTCCTCTTGCAGCCACTGATTAGCTTGATTTGGTAAAAAAAAAGACAAATTGCATCATCTGTGCTTTTCTATTCTTAGAAGAAGAAAGAAGAGAAAGTTTGAGACAAAGCAGAGAGACAGAAGAAGGACGTGGAGTGAATTGTTTTGTAACAAACACAAACTTCTCATGGACTTTTCCTCACTGTGTGGGTGGCCAAATAAAAATCAGAAGCAAAGAAAGGCTTGTTCTAAGAGAGGGCCAACATTTCCCTCGGATGGGAGCGGGGTGACTTTGGCACCCCAGACTCCTGCTGCCACCTGCCACGTGTGGCACCCTCAAACCCGCTGCCAAGACAAGGGATCGCTTCTCCCTCAGAGCTCTGCTCCCCCTGATAAACTTCTACCTCACCCACACCTAGATTTGAGATATGCAGGATACACTCAGCCTCAAAGCTGCCACCAGGAGGGAACCAGGGGCTTCAGCTTCCATGTGCTCCAGATAAACTCCCTGTGCTAATCCGTGCCCTTTGTGACTCCTGGAGCTACCGCAGCCATCAAACCCCAACACGCTGCTGGACACAGAGGGCTCCAAATCAGATTCCATTCACCCAGCCAGACTCCAGGGCCTCTATTTACTGCAAATATGACAGCCAGTCAGAGCTAAAAGGAGTTTGAAAAACTAGAGGGAAGAAATTTGTTCTCTGTCCACCTCTGCCCCACCAGCCTGCTCGCTATAGCGATATATTTTAAAACATTCATAAACAGAACAAATAGGATTATCCATTACCATGTCAGCTTAAGTGATAACATAAATATATATCACAGAACATCTGCCACTAAATCACTGTTTATAGATGCCAGATCTCATTTATTATTAAAAAAACCCACCAAAACAAATGCTTTAAAGCCTTCCTTATTATTTCACGAGAAGTGACTGATTCCTCAGCTGTGAGGTGGAGCTATTCTTTCTAATCACTTTAGACAGAGTAACTTCTATTATAAACCTCAGTCAAGAATTACATTAAGTGGTATTCACAAACACGTTAGCATTGCCTGAGTTACTTCATCCCAGTATGCAGTCCAGAAAACCCAGCATATTTTCCCCGTTGATTTTCCTCATCAATCCCCATTGATTTTGCATGGAAGAACGTGGCGCAGCTCAGAGAACTTGCTTTTATCTTCCTTTCCTTCAAAGGGTAGAAAATGTAGATCAAGGCTTTATATTCTGATATCAGCAATAAAATAGCTAAAATTTACTTTAGAAAGAATTTATAGAGAGTGCTCCTTATACACAGAAAGGATAAAATGTGAAAAGTCAGAGTCTGTGTTTATTGTGCTGCGTTTGACTGAGAGAGGCTGAGCGGGACAATCTTGAGCTTTTGCATTTTTTAATTTAATTTGCTCTGTCCATTTTTTTTCCCTCTTTGTGTCAGCTGCTTTAATAACTCTTAAGTCAGGCACTCAGGGATCAAATTACCAAATCATGGAATTATTTCTGAATATGCAATCTCTGTCCTCTCCGGTACAAGTGAAAAATCTGCTTGCGAAAGCCACTCATCTGTATCACTGCAAATCGACCTCTCCAGTCTGCCCTTTTACCCACTCTGCAGTCAGGAACAAATCCAGAACACCACAATGTTTTGTTTTACAGGAGTTTCTGTTGGCTTGCTTCTCTCTGCGTGCTTGTAACTCAAGTTATTTCAGAAACAGGTATCGAAAAGATCTGTAAAGTCCACCCAGCTCTCAGCCCCGCGCCGTTCAACGCGCGCCACGCGGACAGAAAGCTGCACCCCTGAGAGAGACACGCCTTAAAACGGGAGTGTGGAGCACGTCCTGGCTCTGATCTCTGCCAGTTCCCCCATCTTATAAATCACACAGCCACTTACTGATTGCTGTGGAGGCTCCCGGGCCGTGATTCATGGGCGCGCTGGCAGGAGGTCATCCCCGAGGTTGGCACTTCACAAAGTGCTACAGAGCCGTGCTCAGCCATTACATCCCCCCACCTACGTACAAGCTAATTTGATTAAAGGTAGAAGATCAATCAAACTCTATTGCCTCAGAAAGATTAATTACCTCAGCACTTTCCGACTTAATTATTAGTGTTCAGCCATGGGGTTAGCAAAGCCCAGTACAGCAGAAGTTAAAGGGCCCAATGGGCAGGTGTGGTAGACTGGGATGCGTTTTAGCCTGAGATTTGTTATCTTTAACTAATGATAAAATGAAAGCTTCTCTCTTTTTTATTCGAATTAGGCCTCAGTGCTATAGTGTGTTTATAACTCAGCAACAACCAAACTCAAATATTGCTGTTACATTTCAACCTTTCTGTGGAAATAAAAACCACAGAAGATGGGAAGAAAAAAACGAAAGCATCATTAAAAAAAATTCTATCTGTCGGCAGTCCAGATTTTGGACAGGGAACAAGAAACTTAAGACTTTGTAGATTTATTTTTTCTTGTGCCCCAGCATGAGGTCTGAAATCCAGCTGCCAGAGCATCTTATTGATGATGTTTAAAGAGTGTATTTCAGCAACTGCAGAGTTTCTGATTATCAGACAAGTCAGCATGGCAGAAAACGCAGGCATTTTTCCCAGGGAGAACAAGCTCCCTGTCTGCAGCTCTGTGCTGACCCTTTCTTCTCCACCGGGCACCAGGGAGAGTTCCAGGACCCCCCAGGCTGTCACTGAGCTGCTGACGGGGCTGGGGACAGCAGGGGTCGGCTCCTGTCACGCCAGTGGCCGGTGGGGGCACGGCCACGCTCCCGGACGGGTGAGGCACCGGGGCCCCCCGTGTCCACCTGGAGCTGGAGCCGAGCCCAGAGCAGAACTGGGACTCAGCAAACGCGTTCACCCCCGGATTTCAGATTCCCAGTGTTGAAGGCTCGCCTCTTGTGTGACACACTGGATTTGCTGCTGTTATGGACAGCGATTCATTTGGCCTCTCATAAACCTATCCAGCTCCTTTCTAAAGCCAGCTTGCATTCCCAGGCCCTGCTCCTGTACTTCCTTACTGATCTCATCTGCAGCCCCCAAATTTCCAGCCATGGCTGGTTTAAAGGCAGCACCAGCTCATGTGAACCAACCAGTGCTTCATTTCAGCTTCCACTCTCTGCCGGTGTGTGCGAGCAGCCCCAGTCCCCAGCCAGCCTTTACCTTGCAGCTTAAACGAGCCAATATTAATTCCTTTCTCTGTATGTAGGCATCCCATTCCCCTGTTATTAATAATATTTCTTTATGCCTGTTTCTCATGCGAATTCACCTTTCTTTAACGTGGGAAGCCAACACCATTCGTAACAGGCCTGTTATGGTGTCAGCAACCCCTTGGGGTTTTTTCTTTTCTTCTTTTTTTCCCTGTTCTAGGAGTAACCCAGGATTTTTTCACAGTCACATTAGGTATTGGTGATTTATAGTTTATCTTTGTAATACTCCGTTGGTTTTTTTCTTTATGTCATTTTCAGCTGGTGATTTATATACTACTTACATACCCCAGTTCCTATGAGAATGACTCTCAACTATTAGATTTCATCCCGCTGCTATTACTTCAAATCCTTAGCAAAATCCAATTCTTGTGTCATGCACACCTCCTCCTCCATTGTCAGTGATGCCTGGATTTGAGCTACTAGAGTATTTCATTGACATGTTCCTGCTTTTTAATGCCAAACTCATTAATGAAGATAATTATGGAGATTTTCCCATTCTTGTGTTATGCTATGTCTTTTCATTCTTAATTAGTAGTGCTCCACCCTAATGTCATAATAACAGTTATTAGTCCTTAAATATATATAGATTAACCATACCTGTACTCCCCAATGTTAGAAATACATATCATGCAAGTGAGATAATGGAGCTGATCTCACACTACTCTTGGGAAACCCATGGTACCATTTATTGCATTATGTTTGTATAGATCTCAGTTTCTTCTTTGTAAACGCTTTCCAGTAGTGAAGCTTGACCAGAGCTTTATTTTCCTTTGACACCTTGTGTCTCAGAATTACAGAAAATAAGGAAAACACAATCAGTTTTGATATCCTGGGAGGAAGATTATCTCCTCTCCTCCACGGGAATGCACTGAACCTGCTCTGACTTTTAGTGCCATTATCATCATTCTTCATCAGCCTGCCTTTGTGCTCATCAGCATCATCCTTATCAAAAATTAAGTCAAGGTGAAAGTGTTCTTTTAATTTAGGGGAAGAAATATTTGCTGTCTTTAATCATGAACAGATGTCTTCCTGCTGCAAACCTCCCTCTCATGTGGTTAAATACCACAGACTGCAATCTTAATTCTTCCTGAGACTGGTTCTCTGCAGTCTGATGATCCCTCAAAGCCAGCAGAGCTTCTCGTTTGCTGTCCACAAGTTGTGCCTCATGGAACAAAGGGAATTGGGGAATCCACGTATTTAAAAATTACCTCTCCCCCTCCCCGGGGGTTGAACCCACAGAAATTCTTCTGTCCAGTTCACCCAAGCAGCTCTTCAGCTGTGTGAAGGTGTGATTGGGAGACAAAAACAGGCAGCCAGACAGCTCTGGCAACACCAGCTTGACATGGCCATAAACTTCTGGTGTCTAATGACTCCCCTTTTGGCCACCCTTAGCTCTACACTTGCTGATTTTCAATGCAACTTTCTTGGCTTATTAGTCACTAATTCATGTTAAATATTCTTCGTGGAAACCCCCTCTCCTTAATACACCAGTTTCCTCCCATTTGAAACCCTGAAATCTCAGTGTGATTTGCCTCATTAACTTTAATTTTCAGCTAGCTTTGTTTATACTTCCATTTTCTTTATACAAAGTGATTGCTATTATTTAATTGCAGATTACTTTCAGGTTTTCTGGCTTCCCCTCCACACTCGCTGTCCCCAAGCTGCAATCACTCCTCTTGCTCTGCCCAATTTCTTGGTTGAACTAGGCACATTCTACCTTCTCCAAACAAAAGTAAGTAAAATCATATTATTCTCTAGAGAAAAGAAAACAGATTCGATAAGGCTATAAAAACAGATGAAGCATGAAAATTCGCCATTAATATGTTACACGTGTATGAAATAACCCAACACAACTGAGGTTTGCATGTACCTTTCAACCCCTTTGATCAACATCACTGCTTACAGTTACTGAGAGGGCACCACTGAGAGAGAATTTGCCAGGGAAGTCCAGACACAGAGAATTTATTGGTCTTTGTCTATGCTTGCAGTGTGTTTTGTATTTAAACACAATGAGGAGGGGAAAAAAGATGGTTTGGTTAAAATCCTTAGCACAGGAAATTATTGGAGCATCCTTATTTGAGCAATTTATGAGCAGAAAATATATGAGTACCATATACAAGAGTGCTGTTACTTAAGGATAAGGTTCCCTACAAACCTACGTGCATTTTTCTATTACTATTTACTTGGTGTGACAGTTTATTGGCATCTCTTCCTTATGATGCATCTACCACTCTGCACTTTATGTTTTTCTAAGGAGGTAACTAAAGTAAGAGAAGACAAATCATTTTAAATAGCCTATTTCTAATTTTAATTAGCACAGTCAATTAATTTTAAAGGTTTACATATAAATTTCTCACAGTTTTCTTACCACTATAACCTTGCAGTTATTTTTTTTCCCTCCTTGCTTCATTCCTGGATCGGATGTGAATTTGCAAAGCTTCCTCTCACCAATATTTCTCAGGGTTTGCTTTTTTTTTTTTTTTTTAATTTTGTTATGCTCATCTTTTTCAGTGTTTTGCAATAAATGCTTTGCTATTGCTAGTAAATGGAAAGCTTCCAAAATGCAAAAATTTCCAGTATTAGAGAAACAAATAACACCGAAGGACTGTAAGTCAGGAAAAGCAAGAGGGAGAAAACACTTTTGAACATGCCCATGTGTGGTGTCACAGCTGCCAGCAGCTTTCATCGGGCACTTGGTTGGTTCCAGACGTTATTGACATCATTTCACCCCAAATCTCTCTCCTTGGCAGGCAAAGTTGAACTGAATCCCCATCAGGTGACAAATCAGGCTTAACACTGCAGACAATGTTTCAGATTGAGACAGGTCAGATATGAAAGATCTTGGGAGGGAACGAAGGCCATGCTCGTTCTGCTGGATGAACTCTAGTCAGATTACCTGACTGTATTTTCCTGTCTCTTCTCACATTAACAACATTTTAGTCCGTGAAGGAAGACAAGAAATACTTTGAACGCAGCAAGCCACTCCAAATTACATTTAAGAAAAGCCAACAATCAAAAATCCAGCAGAAGACTGTAGAGGAAACTCTCAATCCAAAGGCATTTTCACTGTTTCACTGCTGGCTAAACGTGTCCTGCAGCACAAGTGAACCACACGAACCTCAGGTGAACACTTGCACAGATCAGCACTCAGACATTTGGGCTGCTGTCATCTGCACCAAGTCCCTTTGCAGCAGCCCCCTGAACACAAATGTGCTCTGGGTCCTCCCCTTCTTCACTGAGATGTAGGAGAGCACACAACGTCGTCTATTTAAATCTGCTTTTTTGTTCCTGCCACTAGATGCTGCCATTAATATAAGCATAAAACACCAAAAAGGGCCACAAAAGGAGCTTTCCATTCTGTAGCCATCATGCTACATCAATTAAACTCTTTCAATAAGATACAAGTTGGAAGGGAAGAAAAATCTTCACATAAAATAAACTCTAATTAAACTGTGACTTCAAGTTTAAAACTGAACTGTCAGGTAATTAGACAGGTGATTAAACTTTCTTCAACTTCACACTTGGAAAGACACCTGATGCCTGCTTAGCCTCCACACGGGGATGTGTGTCAATGACATTCAGATGTCAGAGCTGTGCTACTGTTAGAGCCACATTCCAGAAGAGTCATGATGCATATTTCTGCTGAAATTACAAAACCTGGGCAAAAAAGGCACTGACAAATCCCAAACCTGAGCCTCTTAGTAAACGGCGAGACAGGATCCACGTGCCTGTTCTGAGAACTGCTCTACACCAGGTCCTGCCCCACGCTCTCTGCAGGAAAGGCCCTGGCTACTGATTTCATGTACATCATTCTCACTTCAGTAAAGTATAAATATCAGCTACAAGCAACAAGAAAGAGCTGGAAAGCAAGTTCAGACCCTGAGTATGAATAGCAAAATAATATATAACTTGATATTTTGTTTCTTTAGGGGTATATTTGTAGCCCTTTAGAGCTTAACTCTGTAAAGGATCCAGTTTGACTGCCTGGAATATTATTAAGGGTATATTAGAGCCTCAAATACAGAAACACAAACAAAACCAAATGATGATTGTTTCCAACACAAGATCAAAAACCTGTGATGGCTCTTGTCAGCTGTCTATCAATTTGGAAAACACAATATTCTGGCTTTATTTCAGGAAACATATCACTTTACAAATTTTACGAGGTCTGAAACTTAGGATCCCCAGGTAATAGTTTACAAACTAAAAGAGAGAACACACCTCATGTGTGCAAAAAGCCCCAGAGGCTCCAGTCCTGGGCAGCAAAGGCAAAGGCAGAGGTGTGATTTCCAAGAGCCAGGCTGAACGTGGCAGAGCCAGCTCAGAGTCGGAGGGAATTCTCTGTGCTCGATGCTGTATTTGCCACTGCAGAGTGTAACTACCTTCTACAGCTATTCCGAGTGCATAGCACTCACTAATTCATTCCTCCTGATACGCTAAAGCAGCTGAAATCCACCTTTTGGGCCAAGTTTTGCCCAGAACAGATGCATTTTCAAATCACTTATTAAGCCGCTAACAAGGCCTTAGAGGCTTAAAGACATTCAGGTGTCTCTTTATCAATGGCACAGTTCAATTTAATCCAGATAAGGAGCCTCTGGACAATTAACAGTTGACTAAAGTTCAGTGGAGTCTCCAACTGGCTATCACATCACAGAACAGCACGGAGAGCAGTGACAGTACCCACGGCTCCAGCTCCTGTTGATTTTGCCTCCCTGTTTTTGACATCACAAGAAGGCAGTGGCAACGGCAGAAGATGACAAACTCTTTTGAGGCTGTTATTACATCGCTACTTTCAAAAGACAAATCAAGAAACCCTTCTTTCTGGAGACTGCAGTCTTTTCACAGAGCTACTCATCACCCACGAGTTCCCTGTTGAACTACAGCGTGCAGCAGTGTTGGAAACGTTGAAAAAAGTGAATTCCCTCAGCCCGGTATTTATGACCATTAGGGCAACAGCATTAACCTCATCAGAAAGCTCCTCATAGCACAGCAGGTCCATAAAAATACCAGGTCATCCATAAACCCTTAACAGCTCCAAGTGTTTTATTTCCAATGTCCAGACCTCCCATTTTTAGAAACAGAAAGCTTCTTTGGCTGCATTAAAATCAGTGCTCACTTTTAATAACGACCCGGAGAAACAAAAAAGCCCCACTTTCGCTCCTGCAATGATTTAAGAAGTGAGATGAGCAGAGTTCTGCACTTACTGGACTCGGGGTCCGAGTTGCCGTCTCCCTCCGTGCGGCTGTTGGGGGACGCCTGCTCGTAGAACTCGTCCTGGGGGAAGCCCAGGGGCAGCGGGTGGGACGTGCTGGCCCCGCTCGTGGGCTCGTGGTCTCCGAGCCCACTGTCACTGCAGCTTTCCTGGGAGCCATCTGGCAGGTGGAACGTGACACGGCGCTGGGGCTACAAGGAAGGAACAAAATTACATGGTTTCCACTACGGTATCAGTAATTGCTTAATGCAGCCAATTTAGGAAATGTATTATTTCAGTTATCTGCTGAGGACGCATTACCCAGAGTTGTGCACAATTTCAGGCTTTCATGAGCAGGCAGGCTGCTTTCAAACCCGCTTCACCTGACAGCCTTGCTTGCTGCTGTTTTTTAAAAATGTAAGCCCTGATGCAAAATGAAAGACACCTCAAACTAAAGAGATTCTGTCAGACTTCACAAGTCTTTGGATACCTTTTGTATATTGACTTGGAGATTTCAATCACTTTTTGAGGCTCAATTTATTTCGCTGCTGAGTTTTCTAGTTTTCAAAAAACATTTTCTTTCCCATTAAAAGCTGTTCCACACTTTTGGGCCTAAAAAATGTGACACATTTGTAATGCTGTTGGATTCTTCTAAGGCAGAGGAAGAACAAACAACAACAAGTCTTATGCATTGAAAACAATTTTAATAGATTTTGCACAGGCGTTAAGCTAATGAATGAAAAGTAGGTTCCCCATCTCTCCTTCAGACATTTCATTACAACTCCTTTGATTTTCGTTATACCACAGACCTCTGCCTTAACTGCAAAAGGCTGGAAGCTGGGAAATGGAGCTGAGGATGGAAAGCATCTCAGCCCAGCTGAGGAAGGAAGGGCCAGATGGAACAAAGCACCCGATGCACCAAGCACAGGACAGAGTTTTCATTACCCAAGTGACTCTGCATGACTTAGGAGCTGAATAACTGAAATGTAAATCCCTCCCAGTATTAAAGGAAAATATGAACAAAAAATAAGCAGCTCTCCTGCTCATTTTGATGTGTCTGATAGCCGTGTTTTAGAAACTCGAAATATGAAGCTTCAAGAAAACCCCAAAAAACAAACAGTTTAAAATATTCTTAGGTTGTTGTTACTCAAAATTCCATTCGAAAGGCAATGCAAAACTTTGCAGATGCAGAACTGCTGGGACTAGCAAAGCTGAAGATCAGACTTCTGATGCAATTATGCAAAAAAGTATATAGTGTTTATAACAGAGCAGATGCTGCCAGGGGTCCCCAGATATTCGGCTCCTATAGGGTGGCGGTGCTGAAAACATTCAGTTCTACAGAGTTTTTGCTAAAAAGTTCAGCTCCTCCACTTCTCAAACCCTCTCTCTGTCACGGTGACGATGTCACACGTGCTCACAGACAGCTGCTGTACGGCGTGTGCAGCCAAGAACACGGCAGCACCAGCTTCACCTGCGCAATTCCTGACAGGTGTGAGTGACAGTGCTTCTGAAAAGCTACCAGTAAGACACTTAGGGCTTTCCCAGAAAACCTGTTTTAGTGCTTCGCCACTGCTAATGGAGAGGTTCTCTTCTAATGTTGAACCTGCCTCTTTCTTGTTACAAAATAAATCACTTCTTCAGCCCCATCCATCACGGTCTGCTTATTCCCACTCATCTTTCTGGCATTTGGCACTTTATTCTGCTTCAGAATAAACAGACCTTATTATTTCAATCTGTCGGGTGCTTCTCCTCTCCCTGGCTGTTCCCCTGCACAGGAGCTCGCTCACAGCTCCGTGCCCTGCTCACAACCCGGCACCCAGCTCCAGCCAAGGTCCCGACAGCACCGAGCAGGGCAGCAGGATCACTTCACATCTCCTGCGGGCTCCTTTGCCATGGCAGCACCACACATTTCCCTTGCTAGCCACCACCGTGCCCAGGTCCTTTTTATTGATCTTTTCCTCGCCGTTCCCTTTTTGGTTATTGCCATCGATTGCTGCAGCCTAGGAGTGGCACTTTGCATTCATTCTTCCTGTCATTCTCTTTTTCCAGATGATTTCATCCGTTTCCAAGTACACTCTGCCTTCCAGTCCTGCTTTCCTGTTTATCAAACTTGCAGATTTTAGACTCTCCCTCATTTGGCAGATGTTTGAGAAACATTGGAACAGATCAAGCCAAGACATCGGCTGAGCTCTGAAGGGCTGAACACGGAATGGCTTCCCATCACATGGGATGGAAATGGGAGAAGACAGCCCCTCTGTGACTGCTGGGGCAGCCTGACAGCCCACTGGGAAAAGGTTCAGATGGTGAAAGGTTCACAGCTAACACCTCTGCACCCCGCCACGCGTTTTTGGGGTCACCAGAAGAATCGCTCATTGAACTCCGCAGTGAGCTGCCTGCAGCTGCCCCAGGGCTCTCTGGAAGCCTGGCTGGGACAGTGCTCCTGCTCCTCCTGCTGCTTTTTCCCACCACAGCTGGGGGAAGATGCACGGAGCGTCTCTGCACAGTCCAAAAATCCAGATGGATCCGCAGCAATTACTGATATGATTTATCCCATTCCAGTGCACTGTCAGCTGCCTCTCAGAGCCCTTTCCACACCAGCAGTGTCAGTCAACTCTTTCCTCAAAGCCCAAATAACTAAAGCTTTGTCAAGTTGATCCAGTGAAAACACTCCTGCAATGTTTCTCATTTACTCCGTGCAGAACTTGCACAGATGTCCAGCTGGGACACGTGGAAAGGGAATATGCTATTTCTTTGATCTGAAATGAGCTTGGTATTCACCAAATAAATGAAAAAAATCCCCCTCCATTGCATGAGCTGCTTGTAAGAGCTGTGTTTTGTTGGGTTTGCGCTGCCTTTGTGTTGTCTTGTGTTTGGTACCCACACCAGGTTGTACCCTCTCCTCTCCAAGCTACCAGTGAATTTGAAGAATAAAGTATTCTTAAAGCATTTTTAGCCCGAGTTTTAGCGTTAGACACCATTCCTAGCTTTTGAAAATGACTGGGAACACAATGGTTATTACTATGTGCAACTGGTTACTACTTGGTGCGTCTGGGATTCACCAAGTGAAAACAAAGGAATATTTATTTTCAGGGTTCCTTGTCAAAATACAGCAGAAGTTTTTAACCAGCTGACAGTAGAAAGTCACCAACTCTTTTTAAACCGCCTAGCCCAGTGAGAAAACACAAATCCCATACCCCAAGCAAAATTAAAAATGTTACTAACTAACCCTCACGTTGGGTTAAAAATGGTAAATGTTTAGTTGCATAAACTGAGATGTTATTAGTCGGAAAGATCAAACCCCTACAATTTAAAATCAACCGGCATCAGCTAAAGGCTCATGATTTTTAATTTGATCGTGTCCCTGAGTGTGTCACACCTGATAACGCTGATGACAGAGCACTTTCAGAAAAATTTATCAAGATGAAAAAAGCCCAGCTATTCCTCTACATGGCAGGGCTGCCATTTTCTTAATTCATGCAGGCGTCAGACAACGATCTGGAACAAGTAATTCTAATAAAATTTTGCCAAAAGCTGGGACTTATCTTCTGTCACAATTATTTTGGAAATTTCCTCCTTGAGGCATTTAAATTTCAATTTATAAGATTACGAAATATCCTCAGTCTCCAGCTGCTTTTCTATTTATCTCCGAAGGGAGCCAGCACCGATAGTAATAGAATAACAAGGATTATGGTTTGTTTTATTTATCTGAATGACAGTTAGAATACTTTTCCAGAAAGAGAAATGCAAGCAAACCCATTATGTATTCTTAGAGGATTCTGATGTAGGAACTTGTAATACAGACAATTAAACTGATAGGGGGACAATGAACTGAAAATTTAAGGGAAAACAAGCAGCAGCCTGTAGTTTCCCTGACACATTTAAAAATATTAAATTACTCTTTATTGGTATGAGAAAAGAATTTTGCTCGCAGAGATGTCACGGACCCAGACACAAATGCTGTCAGAGGCCTCAGATGGCATTCGCTGTGTTTGGTGAAAGCAGAGTGTGTCTGGAGGGATCAAATTATCTCCGAAAACCGCAAACCTTTTACTCTCATTATTGAAATTTATATGAAGACTGATCAAAGCCCCAAACTATTCTGTGTTCAATCTTTCACTACAATAATTAGACTGTGGCAGTGGGAATAATAAAAGATGAGTCTAAGTAAATAGCTTTGGATACACTGAAGGGATGATTTCTGGTATTATACACCAGGGGTTAGCCAATTTATAATCAAAAAGGAAAAAAAAGGTAATAGAAAAAGCAGCAGATATCAACTGAGGAACATTAAACTATTAACCTTATTATCTTCATTCACTGAAGCAAATTAATATCCTTTTAAAAGGAGATCATAAAGAAAAAACATTACTTTTTAATTTATGCTGAATTAATTTTATTATTTAGATGATAATTCTGATTTAAAACAGACCTTATTTAGGAGATGCTGTAAGACAGCACAAAAGAACAGGACTACTTCAACATTTCTCTCCACTATTAGCAGCCAGTAAATAAAGAAGTAGTCCAATAAATTTTTAATTTTCTCAGTGGCTTGTTTACTTCAAATGCTAGGATGACACGAAACACCTTAAATAACCAGAAAATAACTGTCTTCAAGTCTAAGCAGTGCAGAAGATCCCTAATCAAACTACAATTTCCAGCTCCAATCTTTTTATCCTCAACTATCACCTTTTGTTCCAAAACAGCAATTTTTCTTCCACAGGCTTTCATTGAGACAAACGGGACCCAGCGACCATCAGTGCAAAATTCTCAGAATAACATTAAAACAAACAGCCTGAAAGGATCCAACCACAAACCCAGTGGGAAATATGTCTTTGTGCTGAAACTCAACAGAGACAGGCCACTATTTTCATTTTTCCTTTCCCTAAACAGAGTAGTGTCGAGCACAACCAATGCGGCTCAAAGAGTTTCTCTCAACTCTTTTACAAGTCTGTATTTCACAGAAATTTTGCAGCTTGGTGCATTAAATCTAAGATCTTATTACATTGTTTTGATGACTTTGTGATAGGCAAGATATATAATGCAGCTCATTATAATTTTTCACTCAAATTAAACTTCTCTATTTGTGCCAGCAGGGATCTGTATTTCTCTTGGAGCATCTACAAAGATGCCAAACTCTTTTGGTCACCATTATCACACACAACTAGAAACACTGCATTGATAACACAGCACTGTTGCATTCACCTTTTCTAATTCAGCAGTGACCTTTTCATGATTTGTTTAATGGGCCCGACAGTGACCTGGCACAGGAGTGGTTTTGGTTTTCTGGGTTTGGGGTGTGGGGGTTTTTGTTCATTTGTTTGTTTTTCAAAAAGAAAAATGATGGGCTTATCTTCCAGGGGAAGGAGAGAGGTATCGTGCAAAGTGACAACACTCAGCTGGTTTCAGAAGTCTGAGCTTAGTGGGCATTAAAACCAGTTTATCCCTATCTCACATGAAAAAGCAACACCCCCAGCCACTGCCAATCCCAATAACCTTAATTGTCATCTCATACACATCAAACTTGGTGAACAAGCCCTTCTTTCCACTGAACAAGTTCAGATGTTCCAGCTACTGCCCCACATTTATTGACTGATTCCCTTTCAGCCCCTTCACTGTCTATTTGTTTGTCAAATCAAACAGACCTGCTGTTCTCCCAATTCACCATATTTACCCTTTTAAATAGTTGCAAGACTTTGCATTTTCAGCTCTTTAAAACTTCCAAAAGAATCCTTTTGACATTCTTGTTATAAATTTCTCCAGTCCTCCTAATTTAATCTCATTAACATTAGTAACTAGTATCTTACATCCTCACTAATGACTAATGGAAAATACAGCATCTGGCTGCCTTCTAGAGAAGAGAAAGCTTTGATAAATACTTTTGCTTTTTCACACTGTGATTAAAAATCTGTTCCACAGTAGTATAAGACAGGTAAATGGTTTTAGGCTTTCACTTTTATTGATTTAAATAACTCCTCCCACTTTATTAATTTATTTAGATGCAGGAAGCATGACCTATTAATTTCAAAAGGGCAAATAAAAGCTTGGTTGGCTGCCCAGACAAACACAAACACAACGGGGATGATTATCTCAGACAGATTTGTACATTTTCAATGAAAGCATTACTACCTCCACAGAAAACCAGCAGAACAGATGGAGCCCCTACACCTGCTCCAATGGAAACGACTTAAAATTGGCAGATCTTAGAGTTGGACTCACTCACACAAAGAACTCGCTCAAGTGATGAGAAATAATCTTGCAGGACTATCTTGTACCTCCAGCACTCAGTGACTCAGGGCGCCTTTTAGGAATCACGCGAACACGTCCCTGCAGGCCCTTCTCGCAGGCACAGAAAACTGCACCGAGCTGATAAGGAAAATGTCAGATATTCCAGCTACTGGCCATTGCAAAAGAGTTCTGTGAAACCCCTTCCATGCAGGCGAGCAGAGGAAGGAGTTTGTAACAAACGCCGCCTGCTTTGAGAAGCAAATTTCCCGAATTTCACGGAAGTAACCAGAGGCTGAGCCGGCACTGCCGTCGTCCTCTTGCACCACAGAGGTCACGCAACAAACTCATTACCCAAATCATTGCTGAACAAACCCATTATGAACCTGGAACTTCACAAATTTCTGATTAACGACTTCAAAGGGTATTTGTTTCCATTCGCGAATCCTCGTTGTACCAGAGTATCTCTCATAAGACTTTCCCCAGCAACATTTAGCAATTAAATTGTATTTTCTGGGCTTCTTGAAATAACAACAAAGAACTGAAATAAAAAGCAAATAAAACTGAAAATAACATTTAAAGCATGTCAAACATTTTATTTAGCTTTTGAAAGGCAGTTATTGTATGCTAGATGTCAAAATGATAGCTGAAAGCACGCTTTTTAAAGTTTAATTCATCTAAGCCTTCAATTTGACATGTGATTAAATAAAAATTACACATGAAAGTTGCACTATGGCTGTGCTGCTGCTAAGTTTGAAAAAGAGGAAAATTTCAATTCTGATTTTTTCTTTAATACATTCTTCACTTTCCCTCATCTTTGATGTTATCATCTTGAACACTTGATATCTGATAGGCAAAGCCATTTTAGTTAAAAGAACATCGTGATAAACAATAACACAGAACCATTTCAGCAGTATTTGACATCACTTCTGACTGCTGGCCCAGCAGCGTGAATCTTTCTCAGCAGAACTATCGATTGGGTTTTATTACAACTGTGAATTCTTTGGGTTAATATTGAAATAGAGCAGAATTTATACTTTCATAAACGTACACGAGACTCTGGCTCTAATTTGATTATGCTAACTTATACATTTCAGTTTGGCTCAGATAAATAGACCCCACGTTTCTCCATGAGCGAGGTATGGATTCACGGGATAATAAACATCCCAGTGATTTACTCACTGACCTCCAGTGAGGTACTTCTGCATCCTAGCCAAGGCCAAGCCTTGAAGTGCAACCCTGAGGAAGTTGTTAGGGCTAGAGAGACCTGGAAGAAATCTCAAGAACCTAATTCTATTTCCCTTTGCAACTTTTTTTCTCTTCAGTTTTTCCTGTAAAGGTCAAACCTTTCTGAAGCAACACTTGCGTGTGTAACCCCACGAGCCATCGCAAGTGTTCCCTTGAAGAGGCTTGGGAACGTGCTTTCATCATTTTTAACCAGGAAATGGAGCTGTTCTTATTAGTGCTTCCCAGAAAAAGGGACTTTTATCTAATCTTGGTTCTTTGGGTTGCAAGTGTGCTGAAATCAGAAGCAAAATGCAGACTCATATTTTCAGTAAGGTTTGTGCAAGGACTGTCCTTAACTACTCCAGTCCAAGTAGAGGTGCAACATTTCAGCTGCATTTCACTCCATAAAATGAAATCTTTCCTTCCAGTATAGATGATTATAAAGCAGTTCATGTATAATACAGACAAGGGGTAACTTCATGTTTGATTTTCACTCATGTAGCTGTTGAATTGAACTCAATTTAATATGGTTTAAAAAAAAAAAAAGGTACATAACTCAGGGAAGAGAGCAAGTCCACAGACAAGCTTAGAACCTGAAGGGGCTGAGTGACCTCTTGAATAATAAGAAATAAAGAAAGGCCTCCTCAAATGCTTCTAGAAAAAAGCCCCATATTTTTGGATCCAAAGGTTTTTCCTTGTCTGTATTACACACATTTACTCCTTGTCTGTATTACACATGAACTGCTTTATAATCATCCACACTGGAAGGAAAGATTTCATTTTATGGAGTGAAATGCAGCTGAAATGTTGCACCTCTACTTGGACTGGAGTAGTTAAGGACAGTCCTTGGCACAAATGTTACTGAAAATATGGGTCTACATTTCCACCAACTCTGATATCCTTCACAGCAGCTCTCAAAAGCTACAGGGACCACCCATGACCCCTGGCCCCCAGGAGCAGCCAGCCCCTACCACACCCTGACACGGCAAAGGAGCAGGTTTGCTGCAAACCTGATTGAGAAGATTCAACAAAAAATTAATAAAAAAAAAAGGAATAGGGAGCAGCAAAGCAGCTCTTTGGCATGTCACTACCTCACTCCATTTGTTACGACAGCACACCTTTATTGTAACAGCATTTTATTTGTTATAGCAGAAAATCTATAATGTTTGATATCCAGTGTTTGATTGGCTAGATCGGGGAATTGATGATAGCTGAAATGCAAGGATAAAACTAATGTACTTCATTCAGCTGTCAAAAAAAGCATCTGGCTCTTTCTGGAGAAGAGAATGAACAGACAAAAAGTTCTTCCTTTCCCAAAATGGACTCTGAGGAAACTCAAGTCCTTCTTAGAGAGCAGTGAAAGCACTCTGGTTTCTGCTCTCTGTATCCATATTTGCTCACAACACTTTATCTTTGTGACCTTGAGAAAATATCTTTTAACCACCCTGATTACCCATTCTTAATTTTAAATTTACAGTGTGCCGGCCACCAAGGTCACCTCTCTGAGTACATTCTCAAGGCAACAATACTTACTCCACTTTTAGGTGAAGCAGTCAAGGAAGAAGCAAGAGTTTACCATGAAAACCTGCTGGCATGTATAAAATAAAGCTCTGGGCCAAAATTTGCCAGCAGTGATGCCATTCATGCTGTACTTGATTTGCACAAAGTAAATTCCAGCATCCCAGGATGGGGACTTTTATCAGCAGCACCCTCTCCAGTGGATTCCAGAGGTCCAGGAAAATTTCTCTGGATCAAGAAAACTTTCACCAAAAGTTTTGTCATCAAATTCCCTTTTCCAATTGTCAGATAAAAGTTTTGCCCTCAATAAGAGAAGTTATTCCACATACTGAAATAAAGGAATTTTTTACTGGTACACTTTGCTTTCTTCCAATCTTCTCTTATTGTAAATAAGAGAGATTCTGGGTGATAAATGCTATGGTGAACAACACTTTGGTTTTGTTTCAAATATCTGAAAGATCTATTTTTGTCTCCAAGCTGCTTTAAGAAAAAGGATTGCGTTTTATTTGATTAAAGTCAGAAATCTCCCATTTGCATCACTATTTCCACAGCTTATGTTATCGGGGTGATAATGAATAAGATTTAGCTGTTATTTACAGTAGAAGACATGAAATATTCAAACTTACTAGAGTCTAACTACATGCTAATAATGCATTCTTAAATGGATGTCTGAAATATCTATTTGCAAATGGGAAAAATTTTGCAAAATGAAGTGCTGCCTTGTATCACTGATATCATCCCTCGCTCCTCCAGAGCGACGGCTCCGCAATTGCCCTTTCGGATAATCAGAATATATAACTGTCTCTCAGAATTCACCACTTGTGTAATTTCAGTAAAGCAAAATATAAAGCCATTAGCCTTCCCTTGTTCCTTAAATCTTGCCAGCCTATTTCCATATTCAGTGCAGCCACTCTTTAGCACCGGCAAGATTACTCACGCATCTTTCCTCTCGGAGCAAAACACGCGCTACAAATTGCTGAGGAAATGCAGCATACGTTAGTTTGCAGAAAGGAATAAGCAGTTCTGGGTGAGGGAAACTGAGAGGCTCCAGCTGAAGGCTGGGGAAGGTCTTTTCTGCTCACAGCCAGCCCAGAGCTGCGGTGTCAGCCGAGCAGGGGACAGCTGCCCTTGTCCCACGTCACCACCCACACGTGGGGCTCTGCAGCCCCACTGAAAGCTCAGCTCGGAGGCAAGGCCCAGTTGTGGGACAGTCAGGGGTCTGTCCCCAGGGACCTGGCTCTGCAGAGCACAGACCCGTGACCTGGGCAGCTCCCATGACAAACAGGTGAAGGGGAAAGGTGCGAGCTCCAGCCACTCACAGGAACTAGAAACCCAGGCAGAAGGAGCTTTGCTCACTTGGTAGCGCCAGCAGCCAAGAGAAAGGTGCTAATGCAAAAATACACAAAGCACCAAGAGGAAATAGAGAGAAGTCAGCAAAAGTGAGGATTAGGCATCTCTGGAAGGCAGGAAGGCAGCTCCTCCTCACGGGGCTGCCAACAGCACAGCCCAGACACCCAGAGCCTCTGTCACAGTGCTGAGCAGGCCGATGTTTGCTTAGAAACAACTTGGTCCCAAGCCATTTACTGCACAAACCCCAAAACTGCACTACTGTGTACTCATAAGTAGCATAATCCTCAGTTTGAGTGCCTGCATCTTTGGAAAGGTGCCCAAGCGCCCCAAAGAGCTGAGAAACCCAAGGGGCTGGGGAGGGAAGGCCAAGGGCACAGTGAATGCTGCCCCTGCAACTCCCTGAATGCACTCAGGAGCTGTTTCCTCACCCGCCCCACGAGATTAACACCACTACAATCATTACTTCGGGATTATTCAAATTCCGTGTACAGCTCAGTTAAATCAGGGGTAAATATTATTCTCCATACAAACCACACTGAACTTGCAACCTATAAATCTGAAGCACTTTTGCAACGCTGACACCAAGGTCATGGTCAGGAAAGGCTCGCTCTGCTTGACGCAGAAAGGCAGAAATCCCCTGTAGCACGCAGCCATGCAGGAGCAAACCTAAGGCTTCAGGTGTGCTCTGTGCTCCTACAGCCCAGGGGAAGGCAAATTGCTGGAGGTACTTGAGAACCAGGGAGGATTTTGGAATAAAGCAGCAGGAAAAGTGTGGGGGGGAGAAGGGCACTGACATTAATGTGAGCAAAGTTGGCACAAGTCATGTGGGCAACGGGGAGACGCTGTGGGCACGGGCACCTTCCACACTCAGCCAGACTTGCATCCCTGCATCAGCCACACTGCCCAAAACCCGTGCTAAGTGCTTCTCACCCTGAAACCATCATTATGCATAACTTTTCCCGAGTAAAGAATTCAATTTAATTCTACTCTTTAAGATATTTCTTGGCGTTTTCTTATTTCTGTTGGCATACGGCATCTGGGCTTTGCACAACGCAAAATGCACCTCACACATTTTTCAGGGGAAAAAACATGTAAATACAAACTCGCAGCATTAATTGTGTTCTTTCTCCTACTGTTTTTAATTAATTTGACCTTTGGGCCTATTTTTGTCAAAGCAGAAGGCATATGGCAATCAGAAGAAAGCTATGGTGCAAATATTCCATTCTGCGAGTCGCTTGCTAAACAAGTAAGCAACAGAGGAAAATCTATAGCATGCAATTAGCATTATCCTTTCCAATTATTTTCTTTACTTCACAAAACTCATTAATAACTTTCAGTAGGTAAAATTGCAGCTAGGAACCCTCCTACACCTGAAGTGTATTATATTCTACCTTTGCCCAATAGAAATTCTTTTGATGTGCTGGAAATCTTATTAATAGATTCACCAGAAAACAAGCATGTAAGCTGGCAGAGGCAATAGCAAGAGGTAAAATGAATGTAAATGACAGATGAAAGAAAATTTCCACGCCGTTCAGATCAATATAAACAAAAGTGCTGCAGCAGCCACAGCAGAGAGATGAAGGGAATTCATCAAACTTGTATTTCAGATTATTTGTCCTGTTCTAAATGCACCCTCTGTGTTTCGGAGCCGTGTTCTTCCGTTTCCCAATTAATACCACATTAAGATTCACTCCTGCAGGGGCTTTTTCCTTCTGGTGCTGAATAGAAGTTCCTCAGTGCACTCAGATCTGGGGGGAATGTAGAGCATAGCTTCTTGCTTCTAAAGATTGTCATTTGGAAAGCCTGTAATTGCAGCACTCAATAATTTCCCAAATACTTAAGCCAGAATTAATTATCCCTGCTATTATTGCAGGAGTATGGATCTTATGCTGGCTATGACGAAGGGAATGTGTGATAGAACATTTTATTGTGCTCAGAGCGTGCAGTGGGTGTGCAAGGCACTCAAACCATCAGAAGCAACAAGCTCCTCTACTTCAATTATATCTCAGTGTGATCTCCAGACATCCACAGAAGCAGCTTTGCTCATTCGTGCTCTTTGTTGTTCCCTAATTAAACACATTCAGGACCTGTCTTTACACCAGAGACTAATCATAATTTTTTTTTTTAAGAATCCTATTTTATGTAAAATCATATTGGTTCTTGGTGAAAAATTAGAGGAAAGCAAATGTTTATTGTTAAACATCTTCTGTTTGAACAGAGTTTGAAATGCATTTTCATCAGGAGTCAGAAATCAAGGCACACCATGAACTTCAGCATCTGCCTCTAATGGAGTGAATTCTGCAGTTCTCTGGCAGTTTGATATGATGTTGAGGAATCAAAAATACTGGCAGTTATTGTTATGGCTAATTGCCCACGCTTCTTAAAAACCTCTTTATTCAGGAGCAGGGCAATGCCAGAGGTGAGGTGGGAAGGGGAGGAAGAGCTGCACAATTGGTTGTAGTTGATTCAGCTGCAGAAATACGAACTGTAATTTATAAGACATTTAGACGTTTTGAGATCTGTAACAAAGAAAACACACAAACATGGTAATTGCAACGGGGAAATCAAAACCACAAGGAGATGAAGCTCCAATTCCAGAACACTGAATTCAGACCTTTGCACAGAACACAAACTGAAGGGACTTTGATCTCTTTCTTGTGTGTTGAAAAGAATTTTTTTTTTCTTTTTTTATAAAAAACAACCATCCCCTCTCTGAAAAACCAATGCCTGCCTGAGAGCCCGTGGAGTAATATTAAACTCTTGAAGTAGGCTCATTGTTTGAAAGAAGGCTGGCAGCATCGCTTTGGTTTCAGAGCAGTTTTTGGAGAATCCAGAAGCAAAACTGCAGCCGGAAGCACACCAGCTGCCTCTCCCAGAAGTTCAAAAGGCTCGGGCTGTGTTGCTGTAGATACCTGACACACAGACAGGGAGGGATTTGCTGGGGGAATGTCCTATCTCAAATGAACACAGTCAAAACCAGCACAGATTTCAGTCCGTGCCCATGTGAAACAAAGGGGACCCAGAGCAGCACTTGGCCCCCTTCACCTTCATCCCTGGAATTGCCTCTGGGACTCAGGACCCCCACGTGTTCATTTGTTTCACAACAGAAATAGTGACTAATGCTGAGAGTCTGTGATGGAAGATATCGGGCAACCGTGGCTGTAATTTCCCCAGTTGGGAGGAAATCATTTCCTCTTGTGTTACGTGCCCTCGTGCCGGCCCTCTGCAACCCAGCATTCCCTCTCTGCCTTGTTTACATCCCTGCCTCAAAAGAAATTCCCCATTTCCCCCCCACGGTTAAAGACCATAAATCCACTCTTGGTAGGGACTACAGTCTAACTCCCAGCTGACTCCCCCGGGACTCACAGAAGAAAGAGAAGACAAACAACAGCTCCCAAAGACCATTCTCCAGCTCCAATCAATAATTTGCCTGTCGCTCCACGAGCACATCACCCTATCAGCATAACTGTGCAAAGTTCCTTATCAGTGATGTGCTCTCACACTTCCCAGGTAGACATTAAGCATTTTTACATCCCGTGGGTTTCGCATTTCAGTAAATTTCCTTCTCCCAGCAATACAAATGTACAACAACCACCCCAGACTGACAACAGATGTCAGAAATGTGAAAAACAGCCTATAGTGTAATAGTATTTTGCACATATACATCATTCTTCACTTGAATGGGCTTTAGAAATATGAATTCCATCTCAGAATAAAAGAATAGAAAAGACAGTTGTTAAAACAGCTCACAAATCAACAAACCAAAGCACACATGGCCATGCCCTCCTGATTCTCATGACTGAGGGTTAGGCTATGTCACTGGGAGAATCCAAACATGGAATCAAATAGTCCTGGACAGAAGGAACACTGTTAGGCAAGTTGCAATCACATTCTCCATCTAGTGTGCCTCCCCAGAGAAACAGTTATTCTCTCTCAAAATATACCAAATTATTTACATTTCAATAAACTATCACAGACCGCCCCGAACTGGGAACGATGCACGTGCATTTTATAAAAGTAATGCACATAAATACAAGCCCGTACAGCATCACTTAAAACAACATCAACCCTGAAAGAAAGTGACTCAATAAAATGTTTTCTGAGTCATTTGGCCCATCCCAGCGGGTATCCACTGAAGCGAGGGGTAACAGAGCGGGTTTCAACGGAGCCAGATGGATTAAAAAACACGATGAGCAACATCATCCAACACCAAAGCTCTGTGAGCTAGTGAGAGAACAATAATGATCTTATCTGCTCTAACCAGACTGAAAACCTGGTGACTGCAGAAGATGTGTTCTGCAGTATATTCCATCTGTGAGGAACAGACAACTTCATTAATGGAAATCTTCAAATCAGAGCTGAGAAACCCATGGCTAAGGAAGGGATGCCTTGACAAGCAAAGTTCGTGCTGAAACGCTCTGCAGGTCCACGAGGCTTAAGATTGAGCCATTACAATTATCTGCTATCACCTTGAAATGTCTCTTTTTCCTGCTCTGCAGCTGCACTGACAGCAGTGCTCCCGCCACAGTTTGCCCCTCATTCCACAAGAGCGGTCTGAGCTTTGGGAGAGCTTGAAATCTGTCCTGGCCAACAACTCATCAGCTCTGCAACAGAATTCAGAACTCCCATTAGAAGCGTGGGTGCTCCTGTCTGCAAGTCAATCCTAAAGCTGCTCAGACTTTTAAAATGTTCTAAAGCAGCAGCACCATACCCCGACAGGTGCGTTACCTACGTATGGCAAACGATCCACACCTTTCCCCCAGCCCTGCCTCCTCCAAATGTTGGGTGAAATGGGTGATAAAAGCCCCAATAAAATCCAGATTCATAATCTAAACCAAGGTAACAGTGACCAGTTTGAAGATATACAAAACAGGGCTACAGCTTGAGTTCCAACAAGCTGCCACTGGCAAAACCAGATCAGAGAATAAGGGGACATGAATTGAAATTTTAAGTTTCCCTTCGCAAAGAAAACGTTAGTAGAGAAGTAGTCAGTGATTTTCCTACATCAGTCTTGCAATTCAGCATTAACACAACTTGTATCAAAACATCAGAACAGAGAGTATTCTACAGGAAATGACCAAAGCATTTCCTCTGACCAAAGCCCTGCTATAAAACAGCATTTGAGAGCTTCCTCGGGAACGCTGTCACAGAAGTTTCCTCAAACTCCATGGTGTTAAATGAATGCTGAAATGTTTTATTGCCATTTATTTCAGAGACACAACCAGAAAAGCAGGGCTCTGCCCAGCTCCAGGCCCACACCAAATTTTTTCCAGTTAATTTCTGCAGGGCAGAGGCGGGAGGGAAGGGAGCTGCACTCCATGGGAGGCCAGAGGAGCTGCCTGGGGCAGGTATCAATAGGACACTGAGGTAAGAGCCTAATGGGGGATCAAACAGAAAAGCCACATTTCCAACACCAGCCTGGAGCTAATCAAACAACAACACAGGCAAATCAATGCAAATCACAATCAGCCACAAGGCATCCCATCCGCCCCGAAAGGTTGGTTTTGTCCGAGCTTGCAGCCCTGGCAGAGCTCTGCTGCAGCTCCAAACACAAACGCTCCCTTGTGAGCAACTGAAGCATTAAAAATAGCAACTCTGAAAGAGGAAACAGCAAATTTACCTCAGCAGATTGTATGTTTAGGTTGAATTATTGCACAGGTAACCAAACATTCTGCTGAATCTTTACCACCAACCTATGCAAAACCGTCTATAAACCCTTGTATTTCCTCTTCCCATAGCAACAGGCCAAGAGTCCTCAGTGCCTCGTGGATAAGAGGATGGTGGCAAAGAGCTAATTCCCCTCCCAGTGCTTGCATGAGGCTGCTGTGGAGTCGTGCTGCTGGGGATGATTTTCTCAATAGGCTCCTGAAAACCACATCAGCTCTCACACCAGCCTTTCCTCAATTATGTCATGTTCTTTTTCCTCTCGCCACAAGCAGCACACGGATTAACCAAGTTCTTCAGCCTTTTTAAAGCCTTTAAAGAACCAAAAGTAATCCCCCCAAGAGAGCAAACCGAGCAAAACAAAACAAAAAAATACAAAACAAACAAAACCAAAAGAAAACTTCAACCAAACTCTTTTTTAATTTGCTTATTTGTTTCTTCTGGAGAAACTTCTGGGAATATTTAGTGATATCATAATTAAGTCCAAAACAGGAACCAGAATGGATCAAGCTAATTCCCAGACAGCTGAAAACATTGTGCCCTCAGATTCTTACTGTGTTGTTTATCCAAAATAATGATATCATTGAATGTAGTTTGACTTCTAAATTATTTTAAGAAGACTCTTGATAATTCACAGAAAAAAAATCCCAACTAATTAATTTGGTTTTCTCATCGTTTCAGTGAATGAAAAATATTGAAACCCAATTTGATTTTGGGCATGTTTTCCATTACAGTTGGTAGAGATCTCATCCATTAATGCAAACAAGCAAATAGATTTTTTCCCTTTTCTTTATATATTTAAAGGAAATTTGCAAAATGTTAACAAGCTCATTAAAAATAACACAATAAAACCCAAAAGGTCAAATTCTGCTGTTAATGCCGGCTGATCATCCCTCCTGGGACAAGACAGAGACACCCAGACAGGGACAATGAGCATTCGCCTCCCTCCTCTGGCTTCCTTCAGTCCGAGGGATGCCACCGCACTGGGAGACACCAGCTGAGATATCTGTGACACTTGTTGCTTGCCAAGGCAGTCCAAGGTAGATTTTGTCCCTCATGGGTCTGTTTTGCAGCTCAGAAATCCAGCCCAGCCCCTGCCCAAGCTCCCACCCACGCTCGAGGGGAGCGTGTTTGCAGAAAAGGCTGAGAACCACATTGATTGGGAGAAGAGAAAGAGGAGCAGACAATTAACTCCAGCAATGGGAAGTTGTACAGTCAATGTCTCAGTGCATGTTAACGTGTGACAAAAGGTTCCCACTGAGATGCCCCCACCAAAGGCAGAAGGTTCAATTTTTGCAACTCATAGTTTAAGGTGTAATGATTTGTGTTATCTCAGCCAGCTCAAAACGTGAGTTAAACAATCGATGACAGTTTTCCCATGCAGAAAAATAAGGCAGTGGGCATCTGGGGTGGTTCTGGGTGGGTGGTTGTTGCTTTCCTTTGTTTGTGGGTTTGTTTGTTTGTTGGATTGGGTTTAAGTTCAGCAGAATGGAAATTCAGGAGGGCATTCAGCCCCCCGTGGGTCACACAGGAGCGCCCCAGGTTCTTTGTTTACAACACCCACGTTACAGCTGGATGCATTTTTAAGTTGTTCCATCAAAGCCAAGCGTATTGCCTGGGTTCTGCCCAGAGCAGAGAGGGTGTGAAAGAAGGTGAGTGCCCACCAAGGATGACTGAGGCAGGAACAAGAAAATACCTCGTGTCTACACCACGCGCACATGTTCACCTCTGAGCAATCAGAGGGTTTTTGTTAACAAACAAAAGAGAGATTCAGACATGAGGGTGGGGCACAGCACAACCTCAATTTAAACACATAAACTCTTCAAGTTCAAAGAGACGTTTATCCCCCCCGATTAGGTGACACTGGTCCATGTCTGTGACTAAAATCTCTGTTAGACATTCTGTTTCTCAGACTTTATTCAGTATTTATACTGTGTTTACGCTTTTGACATTGCTATATAATTTCTCTGTCAGAACCACAGAGCTTGGAGCAGACCAGATCTGCCTGTGGGGATGGAATTGCAGTAGGCTTTACAATATGAAACGAAAATTTAAGGATTAATTGTGGAATATCATCCTGCATTATTACACAAAGTTCTACTTTAAAAATTATCCTATAGCAAAATGTCTCTATTTCAAAGCTTTTAAAGAAGAAATGAAAGAAAGAATGAGCTACTTCTTAATACAAAGAGTAGAAAAATAATAATAATAAATAACTTATAACTCCAAAAGTTGCCCAAAGTAGTTTAGCTGCTTTTCATTCCTCAGCCATGCAAAGGCTGCTCACACTCTGATCCAGTCCTAAAATCAATGTGATGACCAGTATATTGGCCAGCCATGCATCTTAATAAATGAATCTTCATTAAGCAATCTCCTAAATCCTTCAAGAGCTGGTCTGGCACTTGCAAGTGCTAACGAGAAGTCAGCAGTAATTCCGTAAATAATAATTTGTGACTGAACTGCAACCTCTCTTTAGCATTCATTATTTATTGCAGAGTGTGACTCAAATCAGCCCATTGTAAGCAAAAGACAATTTATTTCAGATAGTGCTTAAACAGACAATTTACCTTGGGACAGCATCAGACACGAGACTCCAAAGTGAAGCAGAAATCTTCAGGGCCTGACCTTTGGCAAAGCACACGAGCGACAAACAGGGGACAAAGCCAGCTGGTGCCACATCTCCACTGCCACAGCAAGAGCACACAAATAGCACCTGGTGATTCTCAGGAGCTACAGCTAACTCAATAAGAAAAAACTGGAATATTTTAGGGTGACAGTGTAGCTCCAAAAAGGCTTTTTATTCACTTGGGTCTAAGACTGTGATCGCAGGCGATGCAGTAACAGCTTGATTTTGTCCCCTACTCTGCTCACGTGTGCTCCTCATTATTCCCTCAATTCTTACTTTTACAGAATCACTGACCCATTCTAATCTATCAGATTTCTAGAGAGCTTGGACAAACACAAGAAAGCCTACAACATCTGAAAAGAAATGAAAATCCTTTTTTTTTTTCCCTTTTTTCCCCAGTAAAAGCAAACAAGAAAGATCACAAAAACAGTGGCAGAATGTCTGGGGTTGGAAGGGACCCCAGAGCTGGACACAGAGCTCCATGTGTGTCCTCACCAGGGCAGAGTACAGGGGCAGGATCACCTCCCATGAACTGCCCCCTAATGCATCCCAGGGACCCATCGTCCTCCCTGGCCACAAGGACACCGAGCCCAGCAGAGCATTTCCAAACATGAAAATCAATACAGGGAAGCCTTAGGCAGCACACAGTTTACGAAATGGGATACTGTGATTATTTAAATTGTGCTTAAAACCATCAAATCAGCATTCCATTTATTTTCTTAGGCTTGGGGGACGAGTCCACTTAACAGACTCTGGAATATTTAGCCTTTGACACAGAGGGAAACGCTTTCAAGCTTCTGAAAAGATGAATTCTATTATATAGACACAGTGATCAAATTACATGTTTTGGTAGTGAGGCACACATGAGAGACTGCCCAGACACTGAGATTCATCAGGAGAACGTTTATATGCGATTTGATTAGCAATCAAGGAAGAGAGGGACAAAAATGGGTGCAGAGAATCGCAGGGGGAGTGAGCACTGTTACACTTAATACCTGGAATTACTTACAAATGCTCGTTGCAAATTACTCAGAGCCCAGACTTTCCTCTTCGTGTGCTCTGTGCCCACACACAGGCCTGCTGCCTGTGCCCAAAACCTGAACATTTAAGGATGCAGGGAAAGCACACAAACACACATTCCATCCCTGTGATTCATTAGTAAGAAGGATCAACTATTATTTTTCAGCATTCAGCTATCTCACTGTTGGGTACCTTTCAGGACCCATCCCCAGGAAAGGAAAATGAGCACAGCAAAGGGCATGAATGAGACAAGAATGGCAGGTGTAGGCACCGGCCTGGGGATGAAGGACTCTTGGTGTAACAAGGTTAAGTTTGCGAAAAGCTAAATATGAAAAAGGCAGCTCAGGGTTTCAGCTCACTGTGGTTAACGAGAAAAGAGAAAGGTTCAGTCTGTGATATGCTTGCAGGGAATAAAACTGCAACTAACTCCCATTTTTCCTTTGCTACGCAGCCTAGGAGGTCCATAAATCTGGTGCTGCCACTGCTCAGAACAGGGCAGAAGCTCTGGGCTAAGCTCAGCCCAAAGCTCAGGTGCTGCCAGGCTTTGCTGGACGTGCCCAGCTGGGCTGGGCTGTGTTTGCTCTGTTTGTTTGCTCTGCTTGGGACAGCCACTCTCAGAAATGTGCAGTTGTTTCTGAGCTCCTGGTTCAGGGAAATAGCTCCTGTTTTATAGAGACACATAAAAGTATATGAAACTAATAAACAGCAACACAGGCAGTTATTCTAGGGAAGATGAACTGGCTTTGACTGCAGATGGAGTGCAGCACAGAGGAGGAGTGCAGGCATGGGATGACCTGAGGCAGAGGCCCTGAAATTGCAGGCACAGGGTGATAGTGGAGGGACAAGAGCCATAAACCCCATCTCTTTATGGTGAGTGCACCCCTGGGAGCTTTGGGGTTAACAATGAGAAAGAAGAACCAACATCCAACACGCAAAGGACGCTGTATATAATAATTTTGGGCCTAAGCAGTCCTGTGAAGAGCAAGGTGCAGGATATTTAGCAGGCACATGCAGATGGCCCTGATATGGTGAGGGGTGAGGAAGAAGAAACCATCAGCATCACATTTCTGTGACAGGACCTGAATGCTCCTGATTGAGGTATTCTCACCTCTCTCCAGAATGAAACCACTCAGCAGTGAGAGAGTGTAAAAGCAACAGAACAGCTGAGAGAGGGGCAGATAAAAGAAAGCTGGCATTTATTAATTTCAACTGCATATAATTTGAATTAGAAGCGTAGTACTATAATAACTGGGCTAATAATAATTCTTTAGACCACTGAGACCTCAGCTAGAGTAACAACAATTCTGTGTTTGCACAGCACAAGGATTTTGACTGCAAAATGCTGGAGGATTCAAGCAAGCACCTCTGTAATTTGAATGCAGCAAAGCGGTACCAGTGGCAGTGTACGAGAGCGTGTTTGTGGAAGCAGTTGGGAAGGATGCTTACTCACTCGAGTGACTATGAAAACTGTCACATTAAACCCCTGCCCACACCCCACATCAGCTCTGCTTTCAGAAAGTGGAATGGGGAAACTAAATTGAGGGACTGGAAAAGAACAATATTGATCTTATTCCTTACGAAGTGAATTAATGTTGTTCCTTCTTCCTAAATATCTGGGTTTAGCGTGCTGCCCAGATTAACTAAATGATGCCATTTGAGAGGATAAAACACATTTAGAAATACTGTTTAGCTTCAGAAAGAAAAAAAAAAAAATGGCATAAAATAACATGAGAACTTTAGCACCTCACTACAATGAACACTCTATAACCGTGTAAACACCAATAAAAAAAAGCAAAAAAGCAGAATTTGCTGTGCAGATGCTCGTACAAATGTAATTATATTTAATTAGTACATCAGGACCTTTGCCCCTGGTTAATTCTTCATCTCTCATTCTCAAAGGTGTGCTCTTACCATCACTCTCAGAAAGACAATTGCTCCCTCAGAGCCAATTCTGCAGCAAAATCTGTGTGGTTTACTGTTCAAAGCCCCTCCCAAATTTTGACAAGCAGCAATGCGAGTAAGGGAAGATGAGAAGCAGCCATGAACTCACAATGAAAATAAGATCTGAATTCTTAACAGGTATCTCAAAAGACTGGAATTTTTTCCTTCTCAAACCCTTTATGAATACTAATTTTGATAGCTGGTAGTCAGAACCTGTAGCAAACAGTTCACTCAAGTTATAATCATCCCTCCATTTGCTGGAGGCTGCTGCAAACTCAATGCCTGGAAATCTAGCACCCAGCCAAAAAAATATAATTAGCTGTGATAAAAAGTGAGTTAAGCCCTTAATCAATACCCTTTCAAGCTGTCAGGACAGACTGCAGCAAAAAGAGGTGGTAAAACTAATGAGCTGGAGCTCCAGCACCGAAGGAGTTCCATCACCAAAGCGCTGTGCAGGAGTCAAGGGGGAATCATTCCAACCTTTGGAGCCCCAAGTGGGACCAGAGCAGAGCAATCCTGAGTTCATCCCTTTGTTTCTGCAGTCAGTCCATAGGCAGCGGTGTCTGGGGCTTTCATTACTTCACCTTCTCCACCGCTTAAAGCCAACGCGAAAAAAAAGTTGAAAATCTACTTGAAAACTTAATTTGCTTTGTGAGCAGGGGCAATGTTTGCAGAAAAGCAGCAGGAGGGTGCAGAGAGGATGATGGGGTGTCGGATACGGGAAGAACAAAAATGTGCTTCTTTCCCGGTCAATAGCCTCCCACCACGGGTGCCACTCCAGCCCAGCGGGGCTCACACCTTCCCTGCACCACTGAAAAATGGATTGGGACGTGATAGACACCTGTGCATGACACAGCTCCTGGCTGTCAGCGTGTGCTGGTACCCGGTACGAGACATTTATCTTTCCAAACGCACAAACTTCCTTACAGGGACCATTTAGAAACAGCATGGAAAGACTATTTTTGAGTGAAAGTACGAAGAAAATGCACGTTGCTGGACCTGTCATAAACTAAAATGAAAGGGTGATAGAAAGCTGAAAACTAGAAATATAATTAGATATCCACTCTTGACCTATTATTTCTTTTAGTAGCAACACAATGTAGCATCATCAGACATGACTTTTCTGACATCGTGGCCACCTTCTCAGGACTCAGCAGGACAGCTGTCGCCACATGTGGCCATTCTTTATTTTCATTTTTTATTTTTTTTTACTTTTAACAAATGACCTTCATAAGAGGAAGTGAATAGAAATTGAATCCCAACGTTTTCCCGTAAATACCGGGACTGAAATACAGATAAAAGGGAAAGCATCCCATCGTGCCAGGACAGCACCCTAATACAGACCAAACGCCTGGGGGAAATTCAGTAATGATGGGAATGAAACATCTGCATATCTTCAG
The DNA here is from genome assembly GCA_013398855.1 of Mohoua ochrocephala. Taxonomy (NCBI): domain Eukaryota; kingdom Metazoa; phylum Chordata; class Aves; order Passeriformes; family Acanthizidae; genus Mohoua; species Mohoua ochrocephala. The sequence continues at coordinate 389,719 of VZTA01026186.1, forward strand.
TAACATCATGTGAACATGAGTTCATGCAACACCAAATCAAATCACGATCAGCCTGATAAGGGAACCATCACTGTGCCATCGCTTCCTAAATTCCTTTACTCAGTGGAAAACCTGAGCACCAGTGTTTTGGACCAGGAATTTTATTCCTCTGTGCAAAGAGAAGTAAGGATTCTGGATACAAACCTAATTCTGGTGTGGGGTCTTTGACTCTTTGCAGGTATATTTTGCCTGGCAGCACGAAACTTGGAGCATTTAACTCAGCGGGCAACCAGGCAGTGCTGGTAATGAGAAAAAACATCTGAGCCAGTTACAAGCTGACATCAGACTGCAGGAAATACTGCACAGGTAATTCAGGAGAGGAAATTCACAGCAATGAAAGCTTGCAGATGAGCAGAAAGGGAGGTGGAATTTGTCAAGTGGATCTGTTCATCAAGCCCGGCCCTGCCAGGTGTACTCTGGAACGTTCTTCCCCTCAATGTATGCCAGAGCATGGCCGGCCGCCCTCGCAGGTGCTCGCCGCGCTCCGCTGCGCCTTTCAGCTGTTTGTTGTCTGACTAATTTCACATTATTTATGATCTGTGTGAGGGTGGGAGCACAGTAACAAACTGCCTCTCGGGAAATGGTGTGACACGTGTGAGAGATGCCTGCAGGATCCAGCAGGTCCTGTCAGGTCCTGCAGAAGCGCTCGGCTCTGTGCTTCCCTTCTCATCTCCCCCGGACAGAACTGGCTCCGGTGCTTGTAAAGGAATCACACAGAAAATCAGTGCTAATCAAACACACTGAACTCAAAGGGGACAGATTTTAGGAAGATAAAGCATTCTGAAAATACTTATGCAAAACCTAAACCACAAATAACGCTCTGTTTCTGCAGGACCTGATCCAAAGGTTTTATGACCTCAGCCAGCTCTGATCACTAAACCAACACAAACACAGTCTGAGGGATTGCTCGTTACAAGTCAGGGATCTTCCCGTCTTTCTAGAGCAGTAGTCTAACTCATATTCTTAAATTATGGCAACAAATACTCTGTTAAAATGCTCTGGAGCAGGAAAACTACACTTTTTTTTGCAGCTACTTGGTACACAGTATAAAAAAGGGACAAAATTAACTTGGAACATTCAGTTCAGCCCCAACATAATTGCCAGAATCTATGGAATGTTATTTTGATAAAGGTTTAGGTAATAGAAAATTTTTATTAAAAATTAAATGCCTGAGATGAAGAAATTTATTACTATTATTTTCTTTATTATATGTTACTGAGGGGGGTTTTAAATGCCTAAATTTAATGCTCCCATAGAAGCAATTTACTTTCTAGATTAATTTCCAAAGACTTCATCAGAATGTTCCTTCCTGAGGAGAAATCAGTGTTATCCTCATTGAACCCGAAGCACAGCAAGAAAAATGCCTCTGGCCTTAAAATGCCAGAGCCTGAACCAAGGCAGAAATCTTCCAGAGACTTCTACAAACCCAACTCCTTAACACAGTAAAATCTTTCTGAAAATAATGCTGTTTATGGATCCTGAACTCTGATGTGGTAATGAAGAGGAATATGTTTCCTCTTCTCATCAGCAATGGGGCTCATCTAAGAGAAAATAATGTTCTTGTGACTGTTCTCATTGGACACATTCTGAGAATGTCATGTATGTCTGGCCTAAATGTCCTGATGTTCTTTAAGTCCTAAAATTTATTAACAGATCCAGGCAGCCTATTTTTTATTTTTTTAAATTAAAATGTGACAACTCTATCTTCTGCCCAAATATAGGCAACAGAAGACATAGTTCAATCTATGCCAAATGTCATTCAAAAAACCCCCAGAATAATAGAGCCTCCCCTATAAGAAAGGCAATCCTAACACCAAGAGATCAAGAGACCACCAAGTTACTTCTCAGTTTTCAGCTGAGCAGACTCCCACTGCAGTTACAACTCACTGGAGCTCGTTAGTACCCCTGTTAAACAGGAAATTAATTTGAACCATGACAACAGCACCTACGATGGCAATTTCAGTCAAAGGGAAGTGTTGGATCCCGAGCAGACAATGCTCAGAATGAGGGGCATCAAATACATTCAGTGCATAACCTCACAGGAACTGCCAGATCATTTTGCTTGAATGAGAAATGAACACTGGAAAACAATGCTGGATCTCCACAGCGGCTGAATTAAAAAGCACAATCAAAGCACTGGGAGCATTCGTTTCTTCAACGATTCGAGTCCCTTACGGTCATGGGCCATCAGATTCCACATGGGCATTACAGACACATCCACAGAACAGTTTTTCCACAAGCCACTGCACAAAGAGGCCACTGGATGCATCCTAATGGCCAATAACCAACTCTGCTGCTGCAATTAAAAAACAAAAAAAAAAGTAAAAAAAAAGAAAATAGTGTCCAAAAAATGTCAGTCTATGGTGTGTTGGAGGAAAATGGAGAAGAGTTCACAGAAATCAAGGCAAAAAGGGAATCCTGCCTCATGTTATACAGAAGGGACACAAGCTCTGGCTTTGGAGTGATGCTGATATGGATGTGGATGGGTGGAACCTGTCTTTCCAAAACCACAAACTTTTGACAAGTCATATCAGGAAAGAGTTACATGGACTAAACTCATCACTGCTTCTTCAGTAACTAATGATTTATTAGACATTAAATCGCATGGAAGAGTTTGGCAGCGCCACTCACCAGGCCGATGATGATGTGAATAAATTTGCACATGTAAAAGACTCGGGGATGTTGTGAAATGAGGGCAGGAGGACAAACAGAATCAACACTGGCTACAGAAAGGGAAACCTTTTCCCAGTAACATAAAGAAACAAGAGAGGGGGACAGTAAGGCAGTAAGGCAGATGGGTGAATGTCATGGATACAGATGAGACTTTCTCAGACTTTTCTTTTCTTGGTAGTTCTGGTCAGTGCTCTGCCCTGATGAATTCTGACTTTGCTAATTACCTGAATCTCAGAAAATCAGAAAATGCTATGCCAAATGCAATCCAAACTCTTCCTGTGACCAGTACCAGCTGAAGAGTGCACTCGAGTACAGCATTTTAACGTTACTTACAACTTCTCTGACATAACAGCATTTATAGAAGAAGCAAATGCACCAAAATCCCACTAAATTGCACGCATTCGAGGTCAATGATGCTTGAACTGTCGGAAATCTGAAATTTTCACAGGCACTGTGGAAAACTACTGATGGTTTGTTTTAATACTTGGAATGTCAGCATTTCCCAGCCCATCAGAATGGCAGCTGTAGGGGAAGCAGTGGATTTATGTCTGCAGTCCCCAGCGGAGCAGCAGTGATAAGGGCACACACGCAGCAGTAAATTCCGTGTGTACCTCAGGTATTCAGCTGACTCATCACAGTCTATTCTCTCTTATTGCAGGGGGACAATCCACCATGAAGTGTCCAAAGCAGTGAAATACATGGGATTTGCTTAATAAAACCAACAGCACTCCGAAGGCACGAGGTTGTCTCCAGGCTTACATGAGACACAGAGAGTAGAGAGAGGACATTTTTAAGCCAATTAATGTAAGGATTTCAGTCTGGGAGCTGAAGATTCAGCTTTAAGATACACCCTAAACTGATATTAGCTAAAGATTGAGTGCTGTGCTTATGTGCATGTGTATATACATATAATAATACATGTATAAAGTGTCAGTGGAGCCTGTTTAATGTGAATTTCACAGCATTGGTAAAACTCTGATGTCTAAGTCTTTTCTTTTAATGATTGAAGAATGAGATAACCACACTAACCACAGTAGCCTTGAATGCAAATAAAAACTGATATCCCATTTGCCTGAGATATTCCCACCTTTGGACACACATTGGCAAAAATAAACACAGTTTTACAGAGGGTCCAGGTGAAAAAAAAAACACAGGTTGGGGTGGTTTATTATTGTATTTTTTGCCTCTCTGCAAATCTACAAACAAATCTGGTGGTTATAGTTTGGGAAAGGTAAGCTTTTATTATAAAAGAGCAAATGAAATGAAGAGAAAAATAGCATTTCTTGCCCTAGGCATGAAACAGTGCCCTTGAATTATGTGTTACAATCAATTTCTGAGCTTACAGTATAGATAACATCTTTCAGTGATGTCTCATCAAGCAAATTAGATCTGACCAGTGAAATACTATAAGTTAGCTGGAATTGATGAAAATATTAATGCACTTGCTTTACTGAGCCCCCACTGTCTAAAGTATTAACTCCTTTGGAGACCAATCACTGCTCTAAACTCTGACCCACAGACAACAGAATTTAACAAAATCTGTGGGGATTTACAGTTAAGACAGAATAGAATTCTGCATTAATCAAGTGCTCTAATTAAAATCTGGAGTGGTAGAAAGTGGCTTCTCCTTATTAGACAACAGTATTTAGGGAAAAGAAAAGAATCCCAGCACGGGCACGAGCCAGGTTTAGGCAGAGTGAAAACTTAATGGGCAGCTGCTGTCGGGCATCCCATAATTCTGTCAGGTAACAGACAGAAAATGTATATACACCTACAGGAGTCAACTTAAAAAGTTTTATTTGAACATAGTTTTTAGGTAGAAATAAGCTCTGTTTAAGAATTAAACCCTCACTATTGATGTCGCTACACCAGACTTTAAATCAGTTTTAATGAAAGAGCATTCAACAGATTGGAAATCAGAACAGAGAACCACAGAGTGGTTTGGGTTGGAAGGGACCTTAAAGATCATCCCAGGCTGCTCCAAGCCCCGTCCAACCTGGCCTTGGACACTTCAGGGATCCAGGGGCAGCCACAGCTTCTCTGGGCACCCTGTGCCAGGGCCTCCCCACCCTCTGAGCAAAGTATTTCTTCCTGATATCCAATCTAAACATCAGAGATTCAAGCTCAGTTCCAGCACTTCAAATGTTTACCTTGTTTTATTTTCAGAATGAGGTGTTTAAAGCTACATTCCCACGTATATTTTCAGAAAACCCCCCTGTCCTGGTGAGGCAGATGGGAATAGCAAGTGACTGACACTAAGAAAAATTGGGCCAGAACTTACTTAGGAACCTAAATCTTGTGATTTAATTTGTACACTTAATTCGATGTACCTGCTTTTATATACTCTGGCTTTCATTTACTTAGAAGTCAGAGTTCCCACTGACAAATCACAGACATCTCACTGCTGCTCAAACAATTTGGGATGGCTTAATGGAGTAACAAGACGGGTTTTAAACTAAGCTGTGCTTTTCCTGGGACATGCCCATCGTGTCTCTGCCTTGTAAAGACAAGAGAGCATTAACATCTACCTGCAGAATAGGATAAGCCATAGCTGTACTACCCAAGTATTTGAAAGAATAACTTGACAAATAAAGTGTTTGCAATTAATTAATTTTTAATTTCAGTGACCCCAAACTAAACAAGTTGTAGAAGCTCATGTTTCAGCCTGATTGAAAAAAAAATAAAATAAAAGGGATAACGATTAATCTACAGCCTGTTTTGATAGGCATGAGACACTTTAGTACTGATAATGGGATTTCTTTAAAAGAAAAAAAAAAGAAGAAGCAATCCAAATTGCACCTCGCCTCCAGGTAAAGTTAAAGCAGCTCTATGCATAAAGTAAATTAAGTTCTAGTGCATCAAAGATGCACAGAAAGAGCAGTTTGATTTCTGCTTTGCTTTGCTATTCAGATTATCTCCCAGGGACTATTTCCCCCACGGATCAAAGGGTGGCTGCTCGCTAGGAGCACTGACATGGAAAGATATCTCTGGCTGTATTTACAGCCCAGAGAGCCCTGTGCAGGCTCTGTGCCCCCATGAGCCAGAGCTGTCGAGTCAGAGCACGGACACACTGCAGCAACCACACCCCATGCACCATCCCCACCTTCAGCCACGAAAACCTGCAGCACCCTCTGTGGAGCTTTGCCAGGAGGTTTGGGAAGGGCAGCAGAGCCAGGGCTGCTCTGGGTGGGTTCCAGAGTGTCTGAGATTTGGGCTGTCCTGAGAACGGAGCAGGGAACCACAACAGGTGGGGTTTGCACAGATGTTGAGTCTCCCATCTCAGCACCGGGGGATCTTGGGCAGAAGCCCCCGGGTAATTCCTCAAGGCAAAGCCTCCTCCCATAATGTGTTCCAATTTCCTTCTGTGAGCAACAAAGAGGGGCACACACCCCCAGCTCTGTGCACCCACCCCGAGCAGCAGCACCGATTGTTGGTGTTGCAGCTCGAACAGATCAGAGGCGAGCCCCAATCCCCTCCCTGCAAAACTCCCTCTGACAGGGGCTTTAATGCAGAGCAGTGCAATTCCTCTGCACACAGAGACTTGGCAGTGCCCCAGAAGCAGCCAAGCATGGAGCAAACAAGCAGCCTGCAATTTGCTGATGCAGTGATGGAGGCGACCAGAAAGATCCTCACAGATTAGCAGGCAATCAGGGAGAGCTGCTCTCCGTGCTCACTGCTCCTCCTCGCACTCAGGAGTGCTAATAGGGGAAAAAAAATAACAAACATGGGGGCTCCTGCTTCCCTGGCTCTGGTGAGCTTTTCCATCAGCGCTGAAGGAACATGTTGTGTGCAATGCTGAAACACTGGATGACATTTTAAAAGGCCTCAATCCGGAGTAGCAAATTGAGCGCTGCAGCTGTTTGCAGGCACAGAGCAGACGCTCGGGCCCTCACCTAAATGCAGATTAATAGCACATGCAGCTGCTGGAAAATATGAACAGAAAGGGCAGAGATAGTGAAGAGACAAAACAATGATCTGTGGTGCCTGTGGCTTTATTTACGAGGCTGGATTGGCTACGAGACAGGCTGGTTTCCTGTCAGCGATCATGCAGAATTCGCTCCCGTTCCTGCATTTTAACATCCAAACTTTATTTTCTCTCCCTGGATATGCATTTTCAGGCATAAATTCTCAGAAAACTTTGTACTATCTGCATTTGAATACAATTATTCAAATGCTGAATGAGAAAGTGACTCTTGCACTATACCAAGTAAACAAGGTTGGAAAAACTACTACGCTGTGCTTTGAACTTTCAGTAACCAGGCTTGTGATGCTGATCTTTACATTAAAAGCCCCAGCAATAGTCAGACTTTTCATTGCTCTCCCTAAAAATGAAAAATGAAAATCAGATTCTCAGAGGAGCTAAACCCACACCGCTATTCCATCTGACCTCGAGAAGCCAAAAAAAGTCATTTATGGGATTCATCTGAGATCAACACAAACAGGTTTCAAAGCACAAAACATTGGAAGGACTCAAACTGAGAGGCATTTATGACCTGACCTGTACAAACATGTCAAGAAATGGCACTTTGTCTGCAGTTCCCGGAGCAAATCACAGAAAAAGGTTTCCAAGATCAGTAGTTAGGGGAGAATCAGAAAACTGCATTTCAAAACAGTTTCGTTTTTACCAAGTCAAATTATTTTTCCTGTAAATCAAGTTTTTTAAAGCATTTTGCAGAAACAAAATAGATTAAAATGAAGGTACACGTCAATTAAGCTAAACTATTTGTTTGGTTTTCTAACTGAAAAAAAAACCCGTTAATTTATCCAATAAATCCTAAACACATTTCCACAACAAAAAGAGGAAACTTTTACCTCTTCTATTTCAGAGTTCTCAAAAGTTTAAAAAAACCCCATCTTTTAAAACATTTATTCCATCTTGATATATCCCTCTGGGAAAACACGCTACAAAGGTACCAAATTTATTCCCTGAAATTTCCACATCATAGAACTTGATCATATACAATCTATTCACCGTGGGTCCAGCATTCCCAAACCATCAAATCTGCAAACCTCCGAGGCCCAGGCAGGAGATGCTCAGCAATTTGGGAACACTCAGGGCCTCCTGGATTTCCTATAAAAACACAGATTCCTGCCCAGCACACCCAGAGCTGCTCCACTCGTTTGATATTGGTCGGTTTTTTTCCTGAAACACTATCAGGGGCTGCCATATGTCAGATAATTACTCAGGGAGAAATAAATCTGGCCCACCCCCGGAAAAAGGGGAGCACAGAATAATTGAAGGCTGTTTGTAAAAAACACAGTTACACGACATGACCTGGAAACACAAAGCCCAGTTGTTGGCATTAACTGATTTTTGTTTGCATGGCTGCTTCATTCTCTTCTCATACAAAAGGTCCTGTCCTGGTGTTAACTTTTGGTTATGCAAAAAATTTAAACAAAGCAAAGACAAACAGTCCTTCCCTATATCTTTGGCTAAATTGTTGACAGGGATCAGAGGTGGCTGCAAAGGAGAAATGGTAAAATAAGAGGTTGGCCATGGAAGCTGCAGCTGCCCCATCCCTGGGTGTGTTTAAGGCCAGGCTGGATGTTCTGGGCCACCTGGGATAGTGGGAGGTGTCCCTGCCCACGGCAGAGAGATGGAACCAGATGATCTTCAAGGTTCCTTCCCACCCCATCTGTAACTCTGCATTAAATTGTCTTCACTCAAAACCACCAGGTGCTACAGAGAGAGACTGAGACATTCCAGCTCGTGCTGTCCCCACATCAGACACTGCTACAGGAGCTGCTTTTTCTCTCAAATCCCCTACACAGTTGCTGAATTCTGGGAAAAATAGCAGATGGTCCAAGAGTAACGTTAGCTCCATGTGAAAAATGAACTTTTTTGATAAATATTGCTAATATCTAGCATAGGGTTGATATATATTCTCATTAGCTCCAGTCAGACAGATTGGCAATAAAACCTTCCACGCTGCAGTCAGAAAAATGCAAAAGTGTCTTCATTTTTCCCTGCCATTAAAAATCTGGGGAAAACAGGAGAAAAGAATCTGCAAGATAAAGGTTAAAGCCAACCCTGTAGAAGCCAAGATAATTTTAGGTCCTGAATTGCAGGAGTATCTGATTAGGCATTATTATTTCCTACAGTCTGGAGAACAATAGAACTATGATCACTGTAAATAAATATTTTGCTCTGCATGTTGGTTAAAAGCTGGAAATCAACTGCCAGGCTTACTTTTCCCCTCTGAATTGTGAAATGTTGTGTATGGGTTCAAAGCTCCTCACAATCAAAGGCAGAAACACGGAGATGACTGCCAAGTTCCTGTGCCTGTTACTAAGCAAATATTTTATGACAAAACAGAAAATAATCAAGGCGGTTGTAGGGAAGAAGGAAACATGTTTAATAACACGGGGAAAGGATGGAAGGGAAAGCGTATCCGAAAAGTCACACGCCTCCAGACATTCTGAATTGTGAATGGGAGTCTCCACAAGATTATCTTGCATTAAGCAAAAGCCAGGCACATTTGGGTTCTTTTATGGAGCTGATGGGATAAAGAGGCACAGCGTGAGGGTGGGGAGATGCTGGACCCACGGCTCAGCCTGGCTCGGTGGGACTATTGATGCTAAAATTAAGTAGATCTGTCAGTCAAAATGCAGCACACATTTCCTATTTCCATTGAAAATTCTTACTATTTCTCCCAAAGAGCAATGACAGCTCTCCTCATCCTCTCTGGTTCCCAGCACAGAGAAAGTGATGGGTCACTACCCCCTACTTGAAATAAAGGATGAAAAGAAGTTAGAAAGGATGTTTGGACATTAACTTTGGGGTCCAAATGGAAGTATATCAAAAGATTTCTGAATCAAAACAAAGCAGGGATTTTTCAGTGTGTCATGAGCCTCAGGAAAAAAACAACAAAGAATTAAAAATGATGTGGATTTCAAATACTAACTCAATTATACAGAAGATTTTAAAGCTCTCAATTTCCAAACACTGCATTAACAGCAGTGCAAGAGCATCCATCCATGAGAGAGGCAGAACTTGCAAAAAACCAAAGCAAAACAAACCCCCCCCAACAGTAATATCAACCAACCCAAGCTTTTCCTCTTAATTTTTAAGCAGAAAACATGGACATGAGGTGGATATAATCTCATTCAAGAATGGCTTTTACTATCCATCACATGCTTGCCTGTCCCAGGTAAACCTTTAGGTAAGATAAATAGAATTTAACTAGAACTAAATTTTCTCATGAGCTTAAAACTGAAAAGTAACAGAGCAGAGCTGATATCATGAGAAGAACACAAAATTCCAAATTAGAATTCACTGAAAGGAAGAGAACAAGGAGAGGGTCCAATGTTTCCAATATTTCCCAGCTTGAGAGACTGGGATGCAAAATGATTTGAGAGTTGAAAAGCACTTGGTTAATTATGCTGAGAGTAAGAAATGTCTTTTTTTTTTTGGTTGTTTTTTAAATGCCGTCTGAGCTTTTCATAGCTATACAATTATGAATGTTGTTATTGTTTGCTTTTCCCCTTATTTCAGTTTTCTGAAGCGTTTCTGGAGGAAATCTCCAAGCTGTAAGCAAACCTTTAATGGACATGCTAATACGAATTATACAGATGGGCAAGCTAAGGATTTATTAGGAACTCCAACTGCTAAATTTCCTTTGAAGTGTTCGGATTCAGCACATCCCCACTATAAACCCAGAGGTGAAGTGATAAATTTTGTAAATTGAAAACAGAGACACACTAAGCTCACAGTTATTTAAATAGTTGCTCAAGGGATTTGGGGCAGAAATTGATTAGTTTGTGAAAGAAAGTTTTTGTCCCAGGGGATCACAGGGAATCCAGCCACGCTCCAGCTCCCCACCTGCTGCAGCTGGAACACACCTTGTGCCCCTGTCACCGTGTGGCAGTGACCAGCAGAGCTGGCCAGAGCCATCCTTCCCCTCCAAACTCAACTGTTTCTTTTCAGCACAAACCATATTTGCCTTCAGTTGCCGTCACAGCTTTGACTCCACTGCTGTTTTGATTTCTCCTTGAGGTTCAGAATCAGATGCTTTGTTGGTTGTAAATAGCAAACATGAAAGAATAATTATTAATGCAATTATCAAACTTATCACGAATGTCAAAAAACAACAACTCCTCAATAAAACCTACTTTACGAGATTAAAGCTTTCCGAGAGACCCAGAGACATTTACATGTTTTGATCTGGGAAGGAATGTAAAATCACACTAATGACAGCAAATCACACCAGACGGGAACAACTTGCTGCTCCTAACAACCAGGTATTGGAAGGAAGCAAAATCCCAGAGTGACAAAGAGAAGGGAGACAGAGCCCTGCTCGTCACAGGGAACTCCTGGAATCTGGGACAAAACCCTGACAGGTGCCTGTCTATACTAAATTGACTTTGCTGCTGTGACCTGTGCTCCACGGACAGGACCATCTCTCTTTTTGGCTTGCGGGGACCGTGAGTTGATTCACGTCCTCTCTTTCTGTAAAAAACCCTCCAGGGGCTTATGAGAACGCATGAAAAATCAGGTCAAGTGCTGGTTTGAGTATGAAAAATGAAACCCAAGTGCAGAAGGTAGAGGGAAAGGACTGTGAGGAGAATCAATCCTGAAAAGTAAAGGGACATAAAATTACCGTAGGCAGAAGGATGAGTAAGCAGTGACATGGAGGGACCACAGAAAAGGAGAAGAAATAGGAGAAAATTAAGGGGAAGGTTCCGGTGAAGAAAAATTGAAGGGAGTAACAGAACATAAACTAATTACTTATGTTGATTTTTCCTAAGATCTTAGCAGCCAAAACATTGCCTCCACTTGCTTTATTCCATCAGACTCCAGAAGACATGTAATTAAATCCCCTGCTTGACTAAATAACCCAAACTTCCTTCTTTTCAAATGGTTATTGGTTTGCCAACGTACCTCATATTAACAAAGACACTGACTGATTGAAGTGTGTGGCCAGGTCATTATTCCTGGTATTACAGTGTTTTAAAAACTGCATCTAGAGTGTAAGAAACTATTTACAAGCAATTAATGTCATATTTCACATTAAATACAGCATTAAATTAAACCATTGCATGAATATGCGATGCAATATAATTTGCCATCACTTCAGAAATTCCGTAATAGGTAATTTCTGTGAAAGAGTTATTTCAATCATTACTTCTTAAATAATATCCACCAATTATTGCCAGAAATAACGTGGAAGGCTTAGCTGTTAAAAAGTGTGTCTTTCTTTGAAGGATATTCCCTCTGTAGAAGGGCACAGTGAGGAAAGGCACGTGGCTGATTAAAAACCCCTGCACGCGCACACGCGCAGGCACGCACAGGGAAATACACTCCCCTTCTAAAATGAGTTTGGTTTCTGGCAACACCAAAACTTCCTCCTGGCATATTCATTTGTGGGTGGTTCAGTTTTGCCCAGTTTTACATCAGGCCCCCATGTACACAACCATTCAAATGCTCGTTCACACGTTCAACCTCAGGGAAGACTGCACTTAAACCCTTTTTATTTTAAGGTGGGGAAAAGTAACAGTTCAGCACCATAACTCCACGGAGTAATGAAGTAAAAGCTATTGCTCTTATTACTGTCATTAAACTATCATGACTGCCCACAAGAATTTTTTTTTTCCATTTTTATATAGCCTGTAAAGTTTAAGAAGAAGATCAGAATCTTATTTTATCAATGAAGAAAAGCTTTAAAACAATGAGTTTTTGAAATAAGTCATTTAGGTAAACATGCACACGCTGGAAATAGATTCATAAGACAGAGGAGAGAGATGGGACAAAATAAAAGGCACTACAGAAATGAAGTTGCTCCTTGCACAGAGCTCAGAGGACTGATGAAGTCAAACCTGCTGTAGGTAATGTTTGCATTTCCCGTTCCTCCCTTTGTGCTTTCTAGCACCCCTGTGCCACTGCTCCTCATGGTAACTTTGGTCAATGATTTTCGTGCTCCTCTGTCTGAACATTCAGCCAGGAGGGGAAAGGGACTTGCAAAAATCACCCTCAGCAAAACCCATGAGATATTTTAATGCAGTCACTTGAGCCTGAGCTCGTCCAGTCCTTCCTGACTGCAGATACCTGGTACAAGGATGAGTTTGTCAGGAATGCAGAGGGGCTGGTTTTGGAGGAGAAAAGGAAAAAAAAAAAAGTGGACAGCGTGTGGAGAATCATGGTGTAATGACAGAAGAATCCCATCAGAAAATGACTTAGGATTCTGTTATCACAAGGTTTAAGTAGTGTAAACTTCGAGGTATGAGATAAAGTATAGATGTTTTGCTCCAACATGAATCTCCATCTGGGCTGTTCACTGACATTAAACAGACATTTCTATTTTACAGGAGACTATGACTGCCTGATAAGAGAGACATGACCTTTCCTTTTCCTCTCTCTTTCCCTCAACAAAAATGGTCTACTTCAAAATGTCATGGAAGTGTAAGAACTTAATCTCAAATCTGTCACAGAACCAACAGATTCATTGCCAATGCAGTCTTTTTTTTTTCTTTTTTTTTTTTCCTTTTTCTTTCCCATTCTCAACGTGTGGTAAGTAGCAACTCAGGCTTTGCTTTCCTAACCAATAATCAAAATAAATCCAACCACCCATGGCAATCCCTCACGTGAATACAATAAACTGCTTTGAACAAGTATGACAATGTGTTTTGGATGAGATGATTTAATCTGCAAGATACCCATTTTTGTTTTGGTTTAGAGCACACCAAAAAGGAGCAAACACTTCTCAGGTGTGGTCCTGAAAAGTCACTGTCCACTCACCACCTCTCAGTGACAAGCAGCATTTTGCTGAGGTCTTTATTTATAGAGTAAAATTTAATGAATTACACTTGAATTCTCCAAGTGAATAGTCTGGAAAGATACATCTACTTTTTCTCATGATTTTTAAATACCTTTTTTCTTAGTATAGAAATAATTTAAATTCATTTTACAAAGAAGGTGAACGTATAAAGGGTGTCTAAAGAAGAGATAATTAATTTGATTTTCCAGTCAGCTTTTCTTTTTGCAAATGGTACTATTAAGGAAAGCAGAATCCTTTACTTCCATTTCCCAGTAAGTCTTGATTAAAATATAGCTATAATACACATCTTTTAATTGACTTTGAATGCTATAGAAATGTGGCATTATTACAGATATTAGCTGTTCAAGAGAGATCAATGGATTATCTAAAATGTTAAGGGCATAAGTTACAGTGAAGACTCAATTTTACAATGAGCTTGATGTCCTCTGCTTCAACCCAGGTGGCCTTGGCTTCCATTGACTTTAAAAGAGGCTGAGAGAACACAGTACTTTGTCAAATTGCATCTCTAATGCCCGTAATCTACCACAGATCTGAGAGGTGGCAGGGAGTTCGAGGGCACGGCTGTTTAAGTTGATGTCATTGTGGCAACTTTTTAACACCATTTTACTCAGTACCTTGCAAAATCTTCTGTCTAATTGCTAAATGTAAGCGTTTTGGTAAAGTCAGAAGAAGCTAAAAAGAATATCATGTACTTTTGGGCAGAATTTAATACCATTAGAAATCCTGTTGGAATTTCTTTTCAGAAAAAAACCTCCTCAAAGCTCAGGCTTGGAATCAAAACTGTTAAAAACTGCTCTGACTTAGAAGAGCGTGCAGTGACAGGACAAGGGGGAATGGCTTCAAACCGAAAGAGAGCAGGTTTAGATCAGATATCAAGAAGAAATTCTTTACTGTGAGGGTGGAGAGGCCCTGGCACAGGGTGCCCAGAGAAGCTGGGGCTGCCCCTGGATCCCTGGAAGTGTCCAAGGCCAGGTTGGAGCAACCTGGGATAGTGGAATTGTATTCCCATGGCAGGAGGGTGGAACAAGAAGGGCTTTAAGGTCCCTTCCAGTCAAAACCATTCTGTGACTCTGTGATTCTGTGATTTTTAGTGGGAACAAAACACAAAATCATCCAAAAGCCTTTCAGGGAAGAACTCTGCAGTTCAGGCTGCAGTCCGGCAGGGACTGCACACTGAGGGCTGAGCGGGCCGCAGCAAATTACAAATTAACAGCTGGTATTTAGCAGGCTGTGAATTATTTGCATGTATTCCTGAAGCCTCCTGACACAACACTGCGTAGGCTGCAGCAGGGGGAAGTTCTGGACACGCAGCATTGCAATGTAACTGCAGAGCCCAGGGGGAACTACATGGGGAAGCATTATGAGGCAGTAAAACATTGTTATGCAGCGCAAAGCATCCAACTTTTAAAAAAGCCCGGCTTTATTTATGTGCTATCCTGCAAATTCAATTACAGGATTGAAAATTAGCTACAGGTTTTCTGCTTAAAAGTGCTTGTACTCATTTTAGTGTAGACTTCTTTCTGTCTCGATGCCTAAATTATTCCATTAAACACAGGAACGCGGTGACAATCTTCTGCAGCTGCAAATTCTGCTCGCTGCTCTCCTAATGTGGGCTGGTCAGATTAATACAGCACGTAACTCATCTCCTCTGAAACATCACTATTTCATTTACCATTAACTTCATGAAAAAAAAAGTCAAAGCAAGAAGAGGCAGCTCTCCACAGAAAGGTGCCTGAAAGGGTTCAGCAGGCAGGGTTCAGCTACAATTGTGCCGTGCAAGAGTATCAGGGACGCTGGAAAGTGTCTACAGAAACACCCAGAGGTATTATGTCTGAGTAGTGTTACACATTTCCATTTAAAAGTTCAAAACCAGCGTTTTTCACCCACTTCTTCTTTCTCCTTCGTGGTGTGCTTTGAAAACTGTTATAATTTCACCTCAACAGCGATGTAAAATTAGCACGAGAGGAGTTTTACAATCACTTTAAAAATCCATGTTGGAACAACAAAATGAGGCAAACACCAAGGTGGATAAAATGTCTATTTTCTATAACCTGCAAGTGGACATTCCTAGCTAAGAATCATCATATTTTGGGAAACCTGTGGTGTCACATTTTTATGAGTTCAGACAACAACATTTTAAACTCTGCAGCCAGTTTCCTCAACCAGATTTATCCACTTTCCCTGGGCTAACTCTCTGTGCCATCCCAGAACAGATTTTGCTGCAAAGACTTATTAGACAAAAAAACCCAAAAAACACCCAAAAAACCACCCAAAACAACAAAACAAAAAGATAAACATGCTAATGAAGCTGTCATTGTATGCATTATAAACTAATCTTGTAATGGGATTATTCTTTGGAAAATTTGTTAAAGAAATGAAGTTTGTGGTGCAGCAAGCTTAGGGAAAAATTAATGAATTCACAGATGTTCACCTTAATGAACAACAGATTGAGAATATATTATTAAATTCAAAAGGAAAAGTCTGCATATGTTGTCAAAATTAGGTTTTGATCTTTACAAGCATTGTGCTAATGCGAATAATCAATTAATAATTGATTAAAGGGTTCCTCCAAATTTATCATTTTGGAACATTTTATTATTTATTTAATTTCTCCTGAGAACTCAATAGATCCATGTGTGAATAGGTTACTCCTGGACACCTTAATATCCAGTATCCTTCTCTGACAGAAAAAGTCCCATTTAAAGTGACGAAGAAGTTGTCATATTGTTCCAGCTAAACAACAACAACCTTCCTGGCACAAGCATCCTCCTTCTCAAGGATTTTCCCCCCTTGCCTGTGTTTGTGCTGTGGAGCAGCTGCTTTAGGAATCAGCTCTCTCAGCATGGGAGGGAGGATGGATTTGGGCTGCATCAGCCTTGGATCTGCTGATCCAAGAACCAAAGGTGGGAAGGCAGGGAGGGAAACGTGGCCAGCTCCCAGCCCTGACACAATCCCCGATCCTGGGAAAAGGCCATCCAGCTCAAAGGCATGCAGGGAATGTGGAAGTAGTGTCACACACACACAACTGCAGCTTCAGGTGCTCTCATTTAGGGAATGAGAGCTGAGTACAGATCTGTTCCTATAGAGCTGCTCTGCATTTAGTGCTGATAAAACTGGAAATCAGGGCTGGGACACCACCTCTACCAAACAAGGAAAGAATTTTATCATTTCCCTACGCTGCAGTGTGGACTTTGGGCCAGTCCTTTATGCAATGCCATATCAAATTAACAGCAACAAACATCACGGAGCTTAACGAGCTCCCTGTGGATGGTGGGGAGACGCCGGCTGGATCACGCCTGCTGACAAGGAAAAATGCCTTGGACAGGAGAAACTTGTGTAATTCCAGAGGATTACAAAGCAAGCTGCAATTTGAAAGCTGCGAAAAGTCACAAGAAATCTTGCTTTGAAATATTCTTCCACTACCTACTTCTGCTGGCAGTCACAACATGGAATATTCCTCATTTATCCCCAAGAGTTCGAGTCCCAAACTTCAGCAGGGAGCAGGAAGCAAAGTGCAAAGGGAAGAGCAGTGGTTTCCCACTTGTTTCCCAAGGAGCTGGTCACCCTCTGTAGTAAAGTAGAAGATAAAATTTCCAGACAAACACCCCCTGCAGTGCTGCAGCATCTTTAACTCATCAGTAGAGGCTTAAATCAGACTGGCAGCGAAGTGAATCGGGACAGTCAGGAAACAGCTCTCCAAACCTCCTGCCCAAACCCTCTCCTGGAGGATGCTCCTCTGCAACCCCACGGCAAGATCACCCAACAGCCTCTCTGCCAGTGGGTTAAGGGAAGCAGTTTTTCTATTCTTCACCAAATTAAGTCTGTAGAGAGAGGTTTCAGGAGTGCCTGGAACCCACTGCAGCCTTTGTGGGGCAGGTGAACAGCTCCATCACTGCAGCTCAGCGCAGAGCAAATCACAAACCAACATCCAAAGGGTTTGGTCCAACTCCTGTTGGGCACAGGATTTTTAGCAGCCTTTCCTCCAGTGCTATTTTTTTTTTTTTTAAACTTCTTGGCAAAAAATCCGAAGTGAAATCAGTTTCACACACGCACTTGCAAATCCATGGAATACACAAATAATGGGATATATCGGGTAGGAACTGAACGTCTCCTCAATGCAAACACAACCTGTCCCTACAGGACTCTTACCAGGATGTAAATAGTATTTTGGGAGAAGTTACATCATCACCGTTACCTCAATAGCTCCCAAAAGTTGTGAAAAGGGTGTTTGTGATTTACAGCAAGCTATAACATAAAGTGAATTTATGACACCATAAAACCAGCCAAAATCTCCACACAAAATCAACACCATCTTGCCAGGACTTACGTAAGTGGCAGGGCTTATTTTCCAAGAAATATGAATTAATTTTTATACCAGTCCACTTTCACTGAAATTCCAGATTTTTCAAATGACAATATAAGCCTAAAAATAATTCTCAGGTTTACACTGGATGAGCTGGTTTTTTAAATGCCACTCATTTAACTTGGAGCTGTAGAGGCTCATCCAGAACATTTCACAAAACCGTTCCTCACATTTAAAAAAAAAAAAAAAAAACAGATAAAGGCATAATTTAACAAACCTTTCATACCTAAAATAATTTCAAACTCACAAAAAAAAAGGAAAAAAAAAAAGCTTTCTTGTTCAGATGCAGAATATTCTGAAACCTAGACAAACTAGACAAAGAGAAAATGAGATACTTTGAGAGGCTGATGGCAGAGCTTGTAACAAAGCTCTCTTTTCCACCTGGCTTTTGTAGACCCCAGAAAATACGTTCAGCAAATTCAAATGCATATGAGCTCAGGATGGAAAATAGCCAGCTACTCCTCAAGATTCAGCCAAAACACGGGCAGAGAAACCCTTCTCAGCTGCCTGCACTTGGAAACGCTTCTCAATAGTTGCAATACGTATGGAAAGTGGTCATCAGAGACATTTGCTTAATAGCTTTATTAATTCTGTTTGTTTATTGAAAGTCCTTAACCAAATTGAATATTAATGTTATTTTCTGCAAGACATCCCGACAAGCCTAATCCTCAGATGTGCAGCAACTAATTAAAAAGTTGCGTGGATGAGAATTGGATTGCCCTTCACTTTGTCAGCAGCCTTGCACGCTGAAGCATAGATTTCCTGTACTTACTTAGACTGAAAGTGATTTAATTATGAGACAGAGTGCAACTGCAATGTAAATGCTATTTATCGAAACAAAAGATGCAACTGGAGCTGTGTAAAAGCGCAAATTTACAGATGACATAAATATAATATTTTACTGGGGAAGCAAATGTTTGTTGAAACCCCATAAAACCAGCAGTGAAATGCTGAGGACCTGCAGTAAAACCAAGTAAAAGAAAATTAAAGCCTTATAATAAGAGCAGCTCCTTTTCTGCAGAATTGGTCATGTTTGCCAGAGATGCTGCTCTCATACAACTATTCCCATCATCCTTCCTCATTTTGAAATTACTTTGAGGCATAGGAATAAGAAGAATAAGGATGATGAGTATTGAACGGTTGAGTCTAGACAATAGGCACGAGCTGGCCTTTGTCTTCTCTTGAGAGACCTTCTGAGATTGTGATGCTGCACCTTTTTCTTTTTCTTTCTGAGAAATGGATGACTGAAGTCAGCAAATAATTTAGACAAAGCCCAGCTTTCACAAGCCCAGGCAGAAGAATATTTCTCTGATGTTTTATTTTCTTTACAAGAATGGTTCCATTCATTTAATGCATTTAAATACATTTAAAAAAAAAAAAAAAAAAAAAACTAAAATGAGGGAGTTTTTTCCTTTTGCTCCCAAGAACTTCAAAAGAACAAAACTATTATATAAAATCAAATCTGATGCTATTTTCTGGTTTAGAACACTCGGTCTTTTCTTAAACCTGAAGAACAGATGAATTATGACTGCTCACACCACCATTGATATGAATTAGTACTTCTTTGCCACCCCGAGTATCATTACTGGATTCCAGAAATTAATGTAGCAACATAGAGACATGGAAGTGCTTGATGTGTTTGCCAGGATTAAAATTTGTTGTACACTTAACATCCCAGACTAGAAATGCAGTGTGCTTGCAAACATTGTTTTTCTTTTAAAAAAAATCCCTACAGATATTCACATCCCTGGGAAACAGCTCTCACCTGCTCACAAGGAGTCTATTTGAGAAACAAAAACCAGTGCGGAGCAGAGATGAAAGACAAACGAACTGCTAACAAAAACAAAAAAAAATTGAGTTTATTTCTCTTTTCCCCCATTTTCAGTCGTCAAGATTAAAACAATGCAAACAACACAGAGTTCTGAATTTGTAGGAAAATATGGAGTATAGGGAGTTCACACATTTAACAGACTGTGAGTGAGGCAGCCTGACCTTGACATTGTCCTGTTGAATCTCAGGTTTATTAACAGAGGCTGAATCATTGCTGGAGCAGGGGCTTGTGTGCTGCTTAAGGAGGAATTCCCCTCCACAGCAACCCAGAAATTAACCATCACTCCAGCAAGGTGTTAGCACAAGGATGCAATTGAAGCTCCTACTAACTGGAAGAAAAATCAAGGTCTTCTTACATGATTAAACATCTCCTGTCCTGACTGTTCAGACAAAGTGTCCGACCTGTCTAAACTGCAGGCAGGAGTTTGTCTGTGAACTCGCAAGCAGAAGGTTGGAAGGTGAAGCAAACCAACCTTTCCTTCACATTTGCAGCTTTGCACTCCCCAAGAGACTTTGTGCCACGTCTCATTTGAATGCAAAGTGCTCGTTTTCCCAGACAAAACTTTCTCATCCAATGCTTCTGTCAATCCCACCAGGCTTCCGTGAGATCATCGATATTCCAGCGCCTGAGAGCATCCTCAGGCAGCAGCCAAGGCATTGCAACACACTAAGGACCAACCAAGACATCTCTAGACACCTCCTGGAGAGGTCTTTAAAATTCACCATCCTCTGTTCCAAGGCAGGCATTTGTTTCCCTCACAGCTGAAAGGCTGATATGCAGAGAGGTTTTTATAAGAAATCAGACAATACAGTAAATTAAAGGACATATAAAACATAATGAAAGTCAGCTATAAATGTTCCTTTTTAAAACTGGAAAAGGCCTCCCTGTAAATCTTGTGTCAATAAGGTGTCAAAAAAACCCCCAAACAATCATTTTATGACTCAACTTCTTGCCATGCATGCTGAAAGTTATTTATGCCACCCGATAATTTTTTTTTTCCCTTTTCTCCTAAATTGAATAGAACTGAACTGATGTGAGAGTGGGTTTGACTTCTCTGAATCAAAGGTATGATTAAAAATTAAAGCCAAGCTCCATTTTCCACATCTCATGTTCATGTGACATGTGACACACGCAAGCCTTTGTGTGCGCACCACTCAACATCACCTCCATGAAATCTATTCCCAGCCTTTGAAAGCCTCACAGCTCCGAGCCCTAGACACAGATCTGTTCAGTTTTTGGGGAGCACAGAGCAGCCTGGCAGGAAATAAGAATCCTTTTCGGGCCCTCTGGAGCCGGGTGCCTGCCCGGCTGTACTGAGGCCTGGTGTGCAGTCAGCAGAGTGCAGCAGCACCGATGAGAAATGAGAAATTTTGAGGGCAATTGAGCACAATGAATTTTCACAGTGGATCAACACAAAGTCATTTAGAATGGGTATTTCTGAAGCACTGATACAATGAACACATTTATAGTGTTCAATGGCCCTAAAAAAATCACCTTTTCACCTGTGGCACGGCTCCTGCTGAGAGTGACTTCTCAGATGTGGGTTTTGAATGTCTATTTATATGCAGTGTGCATAGGTACACATATCAACTGACACATATACATTTGATATGCCAATCAGCTTTTTGGCATATTATGAAAAAAAATAAATCTATTCAAACAGAAAAGTTTCACTGAGCTTTAAAACCCCTCATGCTTTTTGACTTTTTCTGGTTGCAAAGTAACTCCATGGTAAAGGTAAACCTCATGTCAGGAATACAAAAAAAACCAAAAAAAACCCAAAAAAAAAACAAAACCAAAAAACTGGTGAGCCACAGAAATCTGTTTGTCTTACAGAGAAGGAATAACACACCCTCATCCTCCCCAGTTCTTCTCTTACCTATGAAATGCTGAATTGAGGAGCTCACTGTGCACACCTGTGAAAGAAGCCCAACCGTGGTACAAGGGAGTTACTAAATTGTCTTTCAGCTTCCTTCAGTTTTCCTGTTGGGGTTTATGGGAGGGCACACATACTCGCTGATAGATTCTTATTTTTCTTTTGGGTTTTTTTGCTTAATCTGGGTTGTTAAAAAGATCAGAGCTGTACTCTTACTGCCGAGCTGCTTCGGCAGCCCCAGTAACTCTCTTGTCCGTGCTGGGCATTCAAAGCGAGCCTGTGTTTGCAGCAAAGCCTTGCCTCGGTCCATGGCTAGTTATTATATCTGCAGGCATGGCAGCTAACAACAGGCAACTCCATTCCAATTTATTCTGTACTGTCTCCATGCTTCCCTTCTCAGGGATTAAGCACCTTGAAGCAACCATCTTGTTGCTATTTCTGTGACCGATGCTGGTTATTTCTGAAATAACAATGCATGCCTCAGTAATAACAAGTCATTTCCCCTTCTTCTGACTGACAAATGGATTTGCCACATTCTTCCGTTAGTGCTTTCCAGACCAGTCAAATTAACCTTTTGCCTGTCTAACAGCCCGTTTCAGTGCTCTGTGCCCTCAGCACAACCTGTCAAAGCAGCTAAGTACAGCCGAACTGGGAGACTCCGAGCCACCAGTTAGAGATTACACACAATTCTGGCACTTGTCTGTTCTGCTCTTTGGGGGAAAGAACTTACTGCTTTTTTTCTTGCCCAGGGGCTGCACACCAACCACAGGAGTTTCCTTTCACAGGTAAAGCATTGAAGAACACATTGTAGTGTCAATAAAGCTGTTCTGAGAAGAGAGAATGGCTTTATCCTTTATTACTGAACCGTAAGGCTGTAGATGATCATCATGTGATTGTTTTAACAGCAAGTGACTCCTCCTTCCCTCACTACCCTTTCCCTTTTGACTTCTCCAGCCATCAGAAGGCTGCTGATATGTCAAGTGGTGCTGGCATGAATGTGTGGCACCAAAAGTGTCTAACATCTGCTAACAAGAAAAAAAACATGTTCTAAATTAGGGAGCTGGAGGAAGGGTTCTTACCTTGATAGCCACTCCTCATCTTATGGTACCCATCTCTAGGTTTATATTGCAGAAGGAGAGGTATTCACAAAAAATCCTGTTTGGGTCTGGCATCTATTGAGAAAGTATTGTGATCCCAGCAGTGCCAACAGTGGCAGAAAATAATACCTTAGTGGCAACTAATTCTCTACAGTTATTTCTGAGAGTGCTGCTATCCAACCTTCTTCTATTACAGAGCTTTTCTTCCCCTTAGTAGAATCCAGAACAAAGCACCGAGTAACCCTCCTAAATCTTGTTTCAATTCCTCAGGCTGTTGCAGCAGCTGCCAAAGGTGGCTCACTGAGGTACCTCCTTATCTGCACAAGCCAGTTTGTAAAGTCCCTAAAGGCTCTCAGGCCCCGAAGTGTCTTTGGGATATTGGTAGGTGTTCACTCACGGCGTCCTTGTGCATTTAATGGCCTGATGCAAATGCTCGGTGCCAAGATGGGAACTGAACTGTGTGAGTCCCAGGGAGAGGCAAACACGGGCTGGCAGGAGCAATCAGAGCCAGGAATGGGAGAGCAGAGCCCCATCTGCAAAGCTGTTAGCTTTTTGACTCTGGAGCTCGACAGCTGGAATACAACAGGGAAGGCGGCTGAGGAAATACAAAGTGCACAGATTAAGATGCTATCATTGGTAGCAAATGCAGCTTTCATTTCCACTGCCACTCCATTCCTGGAAGGAGAATTTAAGACAGTTTGGGGTTTTTTTTCAGTTTCTCTGACGGAGTTCTGAGATCTGAACAATCTTCTTGAGGGGGCTTCTCAGTTTTTTTTTTTTTTCTTTGTTTGGGTTTTTTTTGTTTGATTTTTCCTCTCTGCTTAGATGCTGCATTGTCCCACAATGGCAAATACCTATATTGTTTTGTACTAGTTTCTCTGCTTGAACAAACAGTAAAATGAATCCTCAAACACAAAGCCTTTCTTCTCGTATCCCCTCAGTTACTTGTGTAGATGATGAATATTTATTTTGATAAGGTTGATGAGATGAAGAAAAAATTAGAGAGGATGAGAATAATTTTGACTGAAAGCAACCTCTGGAGCCCACCTAGTCCAACCCCGTGCTCAGAGTACATCCACCTAGAAGATGTTGCCCTGAGCCGTGTCTAAATTTCTCCAAGGATGGAGATTCTGGAGCATTTCTGGGAAATTTCTTCCAGTGTTACACACTCATAGTGGCTCCATTTTCTCTGCTCTTCTCTACGGCACCTGCAGACCCTGATGAGATTTTCCCTTCATCGTCTCCTCTCCAAACAGACAAACCCAATCTCAGCCTCTCCTCACAGGACCTGCCCCAGCTCATGGTGGCCCCTGGTAATTTGCTTCAGTAAGTCCATGTTTATCTTGGAGCAGGGAGCCCAAGCCCAGGCACAGCCCAGGCACAGCCCAGACTCCAGGCAGGGTCTCACAAGAGCCCAAGAACACAACAATCATTTCCTTGGGCCTATTCCCTGCTCTGTTGCTAATGCAGCACAGGGTGTGTTTGGATTATTGCATGTACAGTGTTTTGCAATTGAAAATCTCTTTCCCCTCTAAAGCATCCTCCAAGTCAAAGGAAAAAAAAGCAAAAAACCACAAACAACTCTGCAAGTCCAAAAGATATTAAGGTCCCAGAGATCATGCTTTGGAAATTTGTGTTGTGAAGGTTATTATGTCAGAGTGTCCTCCCAGGGAGGGCTGACAGAGGAAGAAAATATCTGAATACGACAGAACACACTGTACAACACTTCTCACAGCCCAATCCAATCAGTAGCCAAGGACACAACCTCAATAAATTCTTAATAAGTTTACCAATCCTTAAAGTACAGATACTCACAGACCATTAATATCTAGCTCCCAGAATATTGCCTCTGCTAGTATATGAACTTTGTAGAGTCAAATAGAATTTCCTTTCTATACTCAACACAATCACTAGAAGCAACTATTTCAGGTACTGTCATAAAATCAGAAAAATGCAGAGTAGTTTAGCTGTCAACATTTCAACAATCCAGACTGTGCTTATTTTAATATTTAATTATTTTCTACAACTATGACAGAGATGCTGCTCTGAAACCAGCACCATCCTCTGCTTTAAATTACTGCCCTGCTTCTGAAGTTACAAATTCATTTTGTTGCAGTTGCCCAGCCAAAAGAACGGTGAGTTCTGTAAATCCTCTCCCCATACAATGAGAAACTGGGGCAAAATAGCAGCTCCTCTATCATCCCTGACAGGGTAATGAATGTAATCGAGGGGTTGAAGGTACGGCTTGTGCTTCTCTGCAGAAACATCGCTTATTCCAAGCACTGACTCACCAAAGAGAACGGGGTAGAAAAGTGCCTTTGATCACCCTCAGGATGTTCTCTGTACTTCGAACCAGAGCTCAAGAAACTCCTTAATTGTCCACCAATGTATTTTTTTGTTTGTTTTGCTGTTTTCCTCTGAAGTTACTGAGTAATTTTCGCAACTGGATTGAAAAACTTGTGTTCTCATCAGATGATGACGACTTGAAAAGAATTGCTACAATTTCCGTGGAGTTTATAAGGGTTGTTTATAAGCAAACACAAACATCCATTCCACGGCTGCTTCAGCACTTATATTTGCCTATAACTTGCTCAGGTGTTTCTGGTTTCATGTCCTTTTTAGCAGCCTTCTTTAAAGAATGCAATCTATAACTTACTACAGTAAAATCACATGAATAAATTAAATAGAAATTAAAGTTGTACTACATTATGATAGAGTAAGGTTACCTTTCTCCACAGCAAATCCAGTCAAACCACACTGGCCACCTAAAGCCAGCTGTGACCGTTCTTTCTGTTGCTGACTTGACTCAAATCTCACAATAAAGTTCCAAAACTCTAGCTACAAACAACGTGCAGCACGGGGTGTTGCAGCGGACTGAGGTCCATGGAAAGCAAGCCAATGCCAGGAGACAAAAGCCCTGCAATACTGCAGTTAGCAGCTTGTTCTATTTATTGGTTTAGCAGCACTCCTTCCCCCTTTCAGAGAGCAGAAATAGTGCCCACCTGTCCTTCTCCCCAGCGATTATGGCTCATGCTGCAGACGGGGGAAATGGAAAAGCTCAGAGAGGAAGCGACTCACAGAACCCAAACCATTTTTTACACTGCTATAAAACCATAAGACAGTATCAAGGCAGCGCAATGCCAGCTAGACTGGTGTAGCTGACAGGTATATGCACTGAAAATATGCTGGCAATTAGGAGCCTTGGCTAAAAAAAAGCAAACATACACAACTTTCACAACGATGCCTCTCCTGCCTGCACGCTTCTGCCAGCTCCGAGCTCTGGCACCGGCGCGCAGCTGGCACGGGAGGAGGCCTGTCCTGGAAAGGGATCCTCTGTGGTTTCTCTCCAATCCAACAATCCCAGCTCTCAGTACTGACAGGGAACAAATGCCTTTTGCTTCAAGGAGCTGATCTCGAGCAGGAGGCCCAGAGGAGAGGATTAGGAGCTCTTGTAACAAAGGCAGCTCGGATGAACATGACTCCTCTGGTACCAGAGGAGCTTTCATGGGAAGGGTGCCCTACACGGGTAAAGCA
This sequence comes from Mohoua ochrocephala, assembly GCA_013398855.1. Lineage (NCBI taxonomy): Eukaryota > Metazoa > Chordata > Aves > Passeriformes > Acanthizidae > Mohoua > Mohoua ochrocephala. The sequence continues at coordinate 415,907 of VZTA01026186.1, forward strand.
GTCAAGCATCACCTGGCACCTCCTGCTGCTCCTGCCAGATCTGTCCTGAGGAGCAGGAGCAGAGGCCCAGGCTGGCACGGGCACTGATCTGCCTGCAGCTGTCCGCTCCCATGCAGAAACCTGGAGGAGCTGCTGCTTCACGCTGTCCCCAGCATCTGCACACAGAAGCTCTGATGTAGACTATCGAAAGACATTTTCAAAAATTCTTACATTTCCCTATTTTTTTTTTGAAAAAGGCAGGAAGGAGGCTGAATGGAGTTTGGAGGCTTCCAAGGGCAGGAAAGCAGGTGATTCAGTCAGGACATGGGGGCATGCTGTACATTGTGAGGCTGAAGTTCTATTTCCTCCTCCAATTTGTCAAACAGAATGTTATAAAGAGTTACAGAACCAAGAAATGTCAGACAAATACAGAAAAGCTTTGAAACCTTTTGTGATAAAGCAAAATTAACAAGTATAGTTACAACAGCTGCATGAACAACTGTGTTTCCACGGCAACAACTCACAATTCTTACAGCTATAAAAAATCCTGGGCACCACGGGGGAGTTGTGAAATTAGGGAGACTCCAGCTAAAATAGAATATAGAAAAACGGACTAAAGCGGGGAAGCGGCAGGAAAGCTGGAATTATGAAACTCACACTGTTTTTACCCCCTGCAGCCCGGGCACGCCGTGGGGCTGGTTTGGAGGAGCCCCAGCCTCAGGTGTGTCCCATCGCTCTCCCTTTGTGTCCCCCCACACTGCCCACTCACCAGTGCCACAGGAAAACAACGATTAGCCTAAAATTGGCACTGAATTACTGCCACTTTCCTCGCAGGGTGATGGCACAAACCTGCCCACGTTATTTGCTGGCCTAAGCAAGCGTCTGCCCCCTTAGCAAAGCGGCACACTGGGATAAACTAATCCCTCGGAATCACCCCATGGAAAGGAAGCAGAAAGCTCAGTGGTTTTCTTTCAGCATTATTGCTGTGCATATGTGACAATAAAATGTTAAACCTCAGGATTTTAAAAGCAACTTTTTTTTTTTTTTTAAGCAAACTCACAAACATAATTAATTCCTCAGAAACAACTTGAAGGTTCACACATATTTGTAAGAAGCACCTCTTAGGCACACTGGATTATGTGTCATGTGACTGGATATGTGTGTGTGTGCAAATCAAAGAGATAAAAGCAAACTTAGGGAGTTAAACCCACATAATTACACACCATATAGGGGCAACTTGGTAAGAACTGCTAATTTAAAAAGCCCACAGGCACACATCTTCCCTCCAAAGCACTGGAATTTGCGGTGTGAGGCTCAGGAAGGTACAAAATCAAGTCATGGAACTGAACATCTATTTCATTACTAGCACAGGTAATTGGCTCCCAGATGAAAATATCCTGGACAGGTAAATAGGCCCTGAACAGCCTCACCCCCCGGGAACCAGGAGTCTCCTCTGCTGCAGCGGGGTGAGCGCAGGGCGGTGGGACCGGAATGGTTGTTTTGCATTTAAGGGGAAACAGAAGTGCAATTTATTCAATGCTCCTGCACTACCACTGGCCATGCTTCTGTGCCCGTGGATCAGCTCTGCACCCAGTCCCTGCACAGAATCCCTAAGGCTGCAAAAGCCCTCCAAGATCAAGCCCAACTGTTAACCCAGCACCGCAGTGTTCACCACTAAACCACGTTCCCAAGCGCCACAGCCACACATTTTCTGAGCACTTCCATGGATGGCGATCCCACCACGTCCTTGGGCAGCCTGTTCCAATGCTCGATCCCCTTCCAGTGAAGAATCTTTTCCTTACATCTGATCTTAACCTCCCCCTGGCATAACCTGAGGATATTTTGTCTCACTGTGTCACTTGTTAGGTGGGAGAAGAGATCAACCCCCACCTCACCACCAGCTCCTTCAATTCCTTTCCTGTATATTCCAGACCCCAGCTCTCTCATACCTCACTGATAAATGCACTATTTACAAATCTTTGATTTTCATGATTTGTCCTTTTTGCACAGAGTGAAATGCCCAGTTAAATTCCTACACCCTCCCCCCCCTTCACACCTGTGGCTCGACAGCCACCTCACACATCAGTGAGATCCTGGAGCACATTCCTCCTGCCTCAGTGACATTTCCTGCATAGGTGCTGATCAAAGAACAAGTGGCAGACTGTATATCCTGATCCTATTGCATTCTTTCATCAAATGACTATAAATAAGAGATAACTACAAACATCTTACAGCCATTCCTGGAGAATTTTTAGATCAAGATCATTGTGGGTTTTTTCCTTTGATACTTACATGAGTAAAACCAGATTTTGATCAGGAAGGAACAGTCTCCACAGACTAATGTGGGCTGTGGTCTCTGCCATAGCTGTTCTCTGTTCACATCCATTTCCACTTTAACAGTGATATCAGAGCCACAGGGACTGATTCACGGCGTCAGGAATCGTGGCAGTGGCAGAACTCAGGCCAGTGCTTCCTGCCTGCTCCACGCTCGTATTTCGATGCTTAAAAGCCTTCGGGGTACATTCACTGCTGTATATTTTATATAGACTTACTCTAGAGCAAAGGACAATGTATATGCTCTGCAGAAAACAGCTAATTTTCATGAGCTAATGAAGTGACCAGTGAATTTTATTGCTTTGTGAACTGTTCATCACTCATTTCTATGGAAATATTGATGGTATTACATATTATATCATAGCCCCTACGCATTCAGTGATACAAAAGCCTAGGAAAAGAAATGTGGATATAGACTTAATGGAATGTGTGAGTTTTTTGTGGTCTTTGATGCACCATTTTCTTTCGTGTTCGTTAAAAATCAGAAGGAGTTGTGATTGGCAGGTCGAGTCTCTTCTCCAGCCCTCAGTGGGGCCTCGTCCCCAAACACAGCTGGGCCAGCACTGCTTCATTTCCACAGAACCCAGAGCTCAGTCTGGTGATGATGCAGCTGAAGAAAAAAAGATCCCACAGCCCCAGTGGCAGAGGGCTCGGACCCATTCTTTGCAGTGCATATCGTCATTTAAGAAAATAGGAATGGAATTTGCAGCCCCCACTCACCCCCAGTGAGAGCAGATTTTGCCTTTCCTGCTGAAGGTGTTGTTAGCAGCTCAATACCCGGGGAAATATCAATAGGTTCTTGGAGAATCAAAGCAACCTGTATATAACAATGCTTTTGTCTTTGATGATATAGCCAGTTGTGCTCTTTACTTCCTGAAATGCCTCTGTGTCTCCTATAGATTTTCCATACATTATTTTTCAGCCACTTCTACCAGGCAATGCAAAGCTTTCTTAGCACCGCAGTCAATAAATGAAAATATAAAAGTCTTTATTTACACTGCCAGACAGGGGCTCTAGTGCAGTCCTTGTAGTGCAATACATCACCGCTCTATGGCTTTCCTCAGGGTTTATTCTCTCTCTGACACAACTACAAATGCACCTAAATCAAGCCAAACACCTGGAGACCTTCCAGTCGTATTTCCCTATCCTAAATGAGCCGACGTCCCTCTACCTGCTGTACACCCAGTCCCTCAACAGTGAGGAGCAGTTTCGAAGGATTGGGGAGGAAATGAGACAGCCACACTCCCGTTTGTGTGACACAATAATTTGTGCCGACCTCGGTTCTTTTGCATGTACACAGGAGAAAGGAAAGAGCCCATTTTTAATTCCCTGCATCCTTCAGAGGGAAGGAACCCAACATTTTCTAAGTAACAGTAACTACTTGCAAAAATTTTTAGGATGGAATAGCCCTAAGCCTTTCCAGCAGAATCTGCACAGATTGACTCCGATTAGATGCTAAATCATTTTCACAATTCAGATGCTTGATATTTTATCTGTTTAATAGGTTCCCCATTCCTTTTCTCTTTACAACTGCAACAGCAATTACAATTGCCATGAATATTGATACACCATAAAAACAAGCCATTTTTGCCTCACACTGCTTTTATATATGCAATAGCTATTTAGATACTACTGGTGGTGTGAATAACACATTTCACCAACATAAATGATAAGACTGTGGACAAGAGCTGGCTAAAATTTCAAGCATAAGCCCACAGCAATGAGGACAGACTCCTTGGGTAAAAAAAAGATAGAGGGACACGAGAAAGAGAGAGAGATTACAGGGAGAAGAAGATGAAAATTTGTTCTTTCAGCATCCTAAACTACTCCAAAGCTACTCACACACCTGATTTCTTTAGGAAAAGATTCAGACATACTCACAAGTGTCAAACACCTACGAGATCTCTTACAGACACAGGGGCACTGAGACATTTTCAGCCACACACCAGCTCTGAAGGCATTTCCCATCTGAGGCTGGTACGGGCAACTTGCACCACAAGGACTGGGAGCCTTTCATTTTCACTTCTTGCGTACCTATTCATGTGCAGCTCTTCCTAATTTCTGCTAATAATTAGTGTTCTGAGATACATTAGGGATGAAATCAGTTGGGATGGTTGATTTATGTCTGTTGTTCCAGGGTAATTAATATAGTCTTGCAGGTACACACTCTAAAATAAAGAAAGAAGGGAATATTAAAAATAAGGAGAAATTTAGGTGAATTTAATGAACACGATGTGCCCCTTTGCACTACAGAAAAGCTGAGTATCTTCTGAATTCCAGCTCATGTCAGCCAGTAATTTGACCTCCCCAGCAGAACATCAAATTTTGATGCATGCTCTCATATAGAACATTTACAACTTGCTCAGTATCTCGGACCATTGTACAAAGGAAATGCACTTTAAAATATAATGTAGCTTAATTCAACCTCCTCATTGCTACTGGTAAGTCATGCACCTTAATTTATTTATTATGACTGGACATGAAAGCAGAAAGCAAGAGCCTGAGCATTGAGTTGTTCTACCACTCCTTGCAAATTAAATGGGTTTTTTTTTCACCTGTTTTGCTTTTCTCTATGTTGAAAATGTACCTGGTCATATTATGAACACGTGCTTATGATTTTACAGAGAAAATACTGAAGTCACAAGCAAAATATCAATACATGAAGAGGGAAGAATATCAGATAAAGGAGACTCACTCATAAACTCATCAGTAACCTACAAAAAAAGTACTTTAAAAAACCACCCAAGAGTCACATAAAAATCAGAGAAGTCTTAATGGAAACAGAGAAGAAACATGTTTCTTTTTTTCTCATTGTAGAGAAAGATGATGTCTTTGACCATAAAGAAATGTCACTGTCAGCCATGCAGGGTCATGTGAAGAGAATAAGTGTTCTCCATAAAGCTTTATTGTAAGGTGCATTCGTCAGGGGTTGTGGGGTTTTTAAAAATCAAACCCACAGCTCTGAAAGCAGACTAGAACACAGGTAATGCCTGTGCAGCTTAGCAGCCATTAACCTCACAATTGTATCGTTTGTCAAATGTGGAGGAGGATCAATTCCTCTCCCAGAAGTAGCATAATGATATTATCAGATTTACAGTGTCAAAATAAACACGGGGAAAGAACAAAAAAAGCAAAAAAAACCCACCCAAACCAACCAAGCCAAACTCATTTATAGCCTACACACAACAGAATTTTAGCAGCCGTCTCAAGTGACTGATGGCTTTGAGCATCAGGATCCAACCTCCCAGATTATCTTTTATCCCTGTGACCATGGTTGTCCTCTATTACCATGACCTTCCAGCACTGCTTTCATTTAATTACATCTTTTAGATAATGATCATTCCGATGGCTGTCATGAGCAAACACATAAATTTGCTGCAAGCCTTTGTCTACTTTTCTGAAATTTTGCCAGCACTGCACCTCAAAGATTTCAATTTTCTTCCTGTCAGCAGCGCTTCTTTCTCGTGATTCATATTTTGGCTACTGCAAAAAATGCACTTTTTACCAGTCATGTCTTGTACAATTCAAGTTCCCAATTGTTTTACTTGGGAATTTTAAAACTCTCTACAAGTGATGCGTTTAACTGACAAGGAGCACAAACTAGTAAATAGTGTGGAATAGCTGAGGTTGAATCCCAAATAGCTGCATTTAGTGTCTCTACAGCTGAATGACTGAGATGTTTTGCATCTCATTTTGATTAATGAAATCTAGATTTCTGACATATTCACAGAGAGCCCTTATTCTCTGCAATATTTTTGCTTCCAAATTGGTGGTTGTGGGAAGATGTTGTTTTCTTTTTACAGCTGAAATCTGTTCAAAGATCTGAATGAATGGCAAATCAGTTTCACTATGTAAGGTCGTCCCTTACCCCAATTTAATTCTCCTGCTACACAAAGGAAAGGCTGCAAACTGAACACATTCTTGTCTCGTACCCTCCCACAACCCATTCACTTGCTCTGATGACAGATATTATTTGTGTTTTCATAAATGTATATATGTTGTTTTTTTAAAAAAACACACCATCAACGTGTCTACGCATGGATGAAATAATAAGAAATAACTTTTCTAAGTAGTCACTGAAGAAATCTCCAGTTGGTCCTGCTATTCCATGTGTCTTCTAACAATTTGATTGGGCAATATCCTGATACATGAACCCACTATTTGTAATGGCTACAGACAATTTCCTCTCATCAATCTACTGCAGCTTCTAGCCTATCAATCTTGCCAACTTGTGTGACTTGTGGATCATCTTGTCTTTGATACTTTGACCAAAGTGCAATTACTCTCTCCCTGCTGCATTCCCTCCCGTTTGTGGCTGCCGGTGGTTGAGTATTCCACAAAAATTCCACTTTCTCAAGGCATTTGCTGTGTTGGGAGTCCGAGCCATCCCAGGAATGAAGCCTGTCAGAGCTATTTGCCACTTTGTAAGGGTGGAGAAGTTTCAGAACTACAGCTCAGCTCTGGCTGCCAGTTAATTACAAATGCAATTGCTGAGTATGATTCTTGTAGCTGGACCCAACAAGGCCAATAAGATTTACACGATGGTTTAAATTTCTGAATTTGTGCTGAAAATGTGTTTCCATAACCGAAATGAGTTTTCCTGAATACCTAACAAAGTATACATCAGCCAGAGTTGTACCATTCATCTTCTAATTGTTTTGCAGACAAGAAAAAAAACATGAAAAAAGTGCACTGGAACAAAATTCCTGGAAAGATACCAAGAACTGCAGCAAAAAACTGTCATTCATCTTTGCAACTACAAGGATCAAAAAAAGTAAAGCTTTTGAACCTCCTCCAGCCTCCCAAACGAATCTCATTGACAATCTCCCTCCACACAATTCTCTGCAGCTCCAATCTCTGTTGGTTATTTTGGTGTCAGCGCTGCCTTGGCTCTGGGACTGCTCCACTGCTCAGCTCAAAGGCTGACCTTAAATGTGGGATGTTCTTGTTCAATGAACCATGTCTGCACCTACAGCTTATAAAAAAAAAAAAGAAGACAAAAAAAAAAAACCCAAACCAAACCACCTCTAACCTTGTTAGGGCTCTGAGTTACCTACAGGCGATGTTCCAAGGAGGCCACCTGTACCTTCTCTCCATCAATCCCATTCTCAATTACAGGCAGCAGCACAATCCAGTTCCTTAACATTTCTCTATAATTTGCATCTTCCAGTTAAAACTATTCCAGGTTCTGTTCTTTCAAGCACGTAATTTCAAATTTATGTTCTTTAGAAGAAAAACAATTTCGCATCAGGTCCAAAATTGCTTCCGACAATCTCACGAAGCACACATTTACCTTCCTCTAGCTCCAACCCCATTCTTCCCGCAACCAAACTGATTCTCTGTTTTGAGTTACAACTTCTCCACTGCTGATTCCTTTTCACTCTGTTATTGTCAGTAACTTTGCTGTATAAATAAAATCCCGCCTTGTGCACCGAGAGCTGGAAACTCACTGCTAATTGCTGCATTATTAATTGCTAAGTCAACTGGTGGCAACAGGGAGTCCAACTGCTGCCTCTGGAGGGCCACGAGGATTGTCAGAGAAGCATCTTTTTTTATCTGCTGCTCTGTTTTCTCTCTTTCTGGGAACGCAGGCTGCGTTGCTTTCCTGAAAACACGCGAGCGGCGATGGAATACAAAGACGCCCCACGGAATGGGCTGGGTGAGCTCTAAGAGCGCCGTGCTCTAATTAGATTATGTCACCAGACTTGCTTAGTAATGACTATTGAAGGCACAGGAGAAGAATGCCACACGTATAATTATAGCACCTGACAGAGCAACAAATTGAGTGCGAGATACCTCCCAACTCACCGGGCTTTTCTTTCCACTGATGCAATATTTAAAATGCTCCACACAGATTCATGCGTGGTGCAGCATGACAATTGATTGGCACGAGGTGATTTGTTTTCCTGAGTGATGCCGGTATGATCCTCACTCCCAGTCTTTTATTGATCCTTGAAACAAAATACCCTCCTGTACTGGTTTCATTAGACAGGCTCTGTCTTGTTAATTACCGCTCCCTCAAATCTTTTGGTGTTTCATTAAAGTGAACAAATTGAAAGAATTAAATAAACAATCCATGTCAGCTGCCACGGTGGCAGTGGTCTTTAATTCCCCAGAATACCAATAAAGAAAGTCCCCACCTCCCCTTTCTTTTTTTTTTAGTATTTCTGACATCAAGTCACAACAAAGTGGTGCAATGCACCATAAGAATTGACTAAATCAAGTTGGAAAATAGTCTGAAAGACTTGGCTGACTACATCCCAAATCCTTTTGGACTTTAGGGAGGGTTCTTCTACCTCACTGCTGATACACAGAGTTTCATCAGCTCCTCTGCAATGGATCAAAAGGAGTTGTTTTCCTCTATTCACAAGAGAGGGAGTGAAGGACTAAACAGCAGAAATAATTTGTATGGAGATTTCCAAAATGAGTCATATTAAGTTGCACTGATAAAAACATTTGAAAATTGCTTTTGCAGGGAAAAAGAATTACTTTTGTTCCTTTACAAAGAAAATATGCATTTTTCCCTCCCGATAGGTAAAAGCTGGAAATCTGAAAAATAAGGAAAAATAAAAAAAAAATATACTTATTCCCTACACTGGGTATAATTGATTTTGGAAGATTGTGGAACACTAGAAATTTGAATGAGAGAACATTCTCTATAGTCAGGAACACCTAATAAAAACTCAAGATTCAAGATGATTAAGAACAGCCAGGGCACTTTTTTTTATTAATGAATCCTTTATTCTCTGTGTTCCCAGGCTTTTGGAAATGTCTACATCTCCCTGAGCATATTTAGCAGCTTTATCAGTATTAAGGTAATGATTCCCTCACCTCTTTTCATTGTGCTGTCATCCAGTCTCTAACAGATTCCCGTACGACCTGCAGTGAGCCATTTAAAAAAAATGGAAAGCAGCAGAATTCAGAGGAAGCTGCTATTTTTCCCAATTTTCCTAAACTCAGAAACATCTGAAAATAATTCAGCTGCTACTTAAGCACCTTTTTTTCCTCTTCTTTTCACTCCTTCACTAGCTTGCCTTCCCCAGGGCAGAATCTTTGCTAGAGAACCCCCCGAGCCCCATAGGGCTAAGCTTCAATAAATAATGGACCAGGAGGAGATCTGGCCAAAAGTCCACTTTCTTTTCTCAAGAAAACCACACTCAGTGTCACATTTACACTAAAGAAAGTGAAAGACTACAGTCCTAAGATGGAAACCAGGCAGATTTTTGACATCTTGAGGCAGATCCTATCTTGAACCTGTGCTTTTGGGCTTGGGGACTTGGGGAGAGGCGCTACTTTTCAGCAAACATCTGTTCACTTTCAAAAGGATAAAGCATAAACCCAAGATCTACGCCAATGAGTTGAAAATTGCAAGAATTAACAGCAATACAAACACACATTTAAATGAATTGGAGACCAAAGGAGCACAACCACCAAAGTGAGGCTGAAACTACTGATTGTCACCTTCCCTTCCTCCTCTATCCCCCTTTCACTCTCCTTTCTCTTCAGTTTTCTATCTTCTACTCATCTTTATCTGAAAGGGACCTATCAGCTATTATGTGGCTGACTGGTAGTGATGAGACTGCCAAAATGTGACAGCCTTATCTACAGCACAGCCCTGCAAATTGCCAACCATTGATCCAGCAACCTGTGCCAGCTGATCAGTGCAAAGCCGCTTTGATTTCTTTTCTTCTGGGAAAGAAATGAACTTCTCTGCCAGCAGCCGCTCTCCTGCCAGTGCTATTCCCCAGCCAAACAAAGGGCCTGGAAATGAGAATTTAGTTAGATGAATTAACAAGGCATCCCTTTTCTCCTCACTTGGTTTTTTTGCTGCATTCTGGGTGTTGCATTGCATCCTGAAATGCGAGGGGTAAACAATACGATTGATTATCATAATTTCGCTCCAGGCTTCGTGTACATAAATGTCTTCCAGGTACATGGCTGAGTGTTGCCAGATCCTCGTAACCTCATATCCCAGCAGCTTTTCAAAGCATTCTTCCCCTATTGTTACAGTCAGATTTCACAACCAAAAAATAATTTAGCTAGTTCTGTCCCGCTGTGAGAAGGAATAATATTTTACTTAGTTTCTTCTCCCCAGATGATGTTCCTTGTGGGATCGCTTGAAAAACTCTATTTGCCTCTTGAAAAGGAAAGCAAAAATGATAAAAAGGCAGCCTGCTAGCCCTGATTTTACACCTACATTCTATAGCTGAGGTACAGCCATCCCTCAATCTCTACCAGCTTTACAGAAATAATGGATGTGTGCTTCGACATAGACCAGGTTAAACACAACAAAGAAAGACCAGGAATATCCCTTTCTTGGTTAATTTATTCAAAATGGGGCATTTCCTAGTTTCTCTCTTTTTAACCCTGAAAACTACATCTTCTCTTCATCAGCAGCAGTCTATGAACAGGTTCCAATTCCTTTTTATTTAAAGTAGTCAGCGACTGGTGAATAAAATAACAGCCCAAATATTGGCAAAAAGGAACTTGCTGACCCTGGAACCAGAAGATATTTACAAATGACAAGACAGAGTTTAAGCCCTGCCGTTTTGACTCCTCCTTTAATATACAGCAGGATTAGGCAGAAAAAAATAAAATTCAAATGCTTTTGTCTCTCTTTGCACCAAATCACCTGACTAAGCTAAAAGATTTGGCTTTCTTCCTTTTTTTTTTTTCCCCCTGAAACATTTCTCTTTCCTCCTTCAGAAGTTTCTCATTTTATATCATCTTTTCCTTACTAAGTATTTCTCAGTTTAGTTAAACTTCCTGCAGAGCTGTGCTTTCATGGGCTCTGGTTTTACCTCTGCAGACACTTTCAGATCATTTCATACTTTATTCTGAATTCCTGAAATATTTTCAGGAACTTCTGATGGACTTCATTACAACACTTCATTAAGCCAGAATATTTATTGACCTACACCACTGTGTTGCAAAATTCGCAGGGTGCTCATCGAGCCCTTTCTTCACAAATTGGGGTTTAAGAGCATCAGGAAACCCAGCCCTTCTTTCCAGCTGCAAAAGATTTGTTGCCACTTCACCCGAAATAAAACATTTCACGTTGATGGACATCTTCTGGCTCCAGGCAAGGCTAAATCTGTGTAGCCAGCTCCAAAATGTAACATCAGAAAGGAACTCACACCTCTCATTACATCAGAGGAAGATGTAAAATATGCATCGTGGCAGCTGAACTCCTCTGGGAAAACAGGGTTTGTCACACTTTATAACACTTCATCCTGGCTGCTGTGGTGCCTTCGCCGAGCCTCGGTGTGTGGGATAAATCAGAGGGGACACGGGCAGCCAGCAGTCCATGGGCACCCATGCACTGACATCAGGGCAGCAAATGCACTGAGCCAGTCCTGAAGGACGTTAAAATGCTTTTTTATCCTGAATCCTCTATGCAGGAATGATTCCTGTCCTTCTGGCAAGAACGTATTTAGCACAGCTTTTAATTCCTCTTTTAGATGATATTCATGCCTTCCCCCCTTTGAGTTCGAAGTCTCCACAACACTTGGAAAAAACCCACAAAAATACCAAGATGCTGTACCCATAAAAACATTGGAATAATGAAAAGCCATGAAGAAAAGGAACGAAATACTGGAAGCAATTCAGTAAAGTGCAGTAATTAGCAAACATCAGCTAATTCATATTTGTAACACAAGAAAATTTAAGAAAATAGCTCCGGTTCCCTTCAGGAAGAAGTAGAAACTGTAAAGTCTACTGCAGTTGCAGGAGTTAAATTCCACATTCTGCTCGAATGCTCGATGGGAAAAACATCATCCACATCTAAATAAAGCACTTAGGAAGGATTTAACGGCAAGTACATGAGTAGCTGAAATTAGAGTATCTAGTTAACCAAACTTCAGTGGACATTTAAGTGCTAACTTAGATTAACATAATTTTACTGATTTCTCATCTTGGTATGTTCTTCTGGATATTGGAGGAGCATCAGTTTATAGTTCCATGGGAATATGAAGCTTGGAATCGTTGCAACACTCTTAATTTCTCATTAGGACTTTATTTACTGACTGCAGATGTGATGGGGTTTAGCTGCAGCCTGTGCTTGAGGGTTCCTGAATCACAGTAAATTACAATTACAAACAGTTGTCTTCCACTTTCTTTCCACTACTTCTTGCACTGGTTTCAATCATGCCAAAAGAATTATAGCCAGCCAGAGAACTCTTACCAAAACAAGTCACTGACTGAGCAGAAGCAGTTTGCCAAGAGAAAAACTGGGAAACGGTGGCAGAAAGAGAGAAGAGCCACAGAATCCAAGCCAGCATTTCACAAGCTGAAGGTCTAAGAGCCTATTGACAAAAGCAGGCAAATTCCAATTAACAGCAAATTACATAAACAGATAAATGTGCACTTGGGAATTCAAGACTGGGTTCACCCACTGCCTGCTTACAAAATTGGTGAGAGCCTGGGTCAGGCACTTTCAAAAAAAAATCATATATCACATACACTATTCTATGCTGTTCCTTTGTCTGGAAAGCCTTGCAAAGCCTTATTATGCCAATTATTTAACAAAACAACAAGACAATTAGAAAAATAAATTAAAATAACGGTAAGGGAGCTTCAGACGTGAGTGAGAACATCAGTCTGTGACTTTGACACAAATAATTAGGAAAATTATTCACTTAGTGTAACTTTTAATGATCTTATACTTAAGAAAAAAATATAGTGAGATGGAGAAAGACAAAGAGCTCAGAGAACGTGCAGTGGAGATGCAACCTGCCATCTTTCCACTTGTTTCAGAGTCACTTCTGTGACCTTGGCTAAGCCTAACGCATTTTGCATCCCACATCATAGGAAGCTGCTCTGATTTTCTGCTGCTTCTCGGTACCTTTATGTTCCTCACAACGGCTTAGGTAGTCACCCCCAAACAGATCCCCACGCTGCACACACACCACCACCCTGTGGGATGTCTGCAGTGCCTGACAAAGCTGCAAATGAGATTATCCTCCCACCATCGCACCCAGAGTCCTGAAACCTGCTTCTCCCCAGAGTCTTCATCCCAACCAGCTCTGCAGCCAGGAAGGCAGCAGTCCTTAACCTGCGTGAGCTCAAATGTCTACTGAGCTTCCGTGGTGTTACAGGACCAGAAAAAACAGAAGCAGACAAATGATATTTAAGTCACCTTATTTGCACGTGGACAGAAAATCCATTTTGGTTCTCCAAAGTTTGCACATTCTGTCCCATTTTAGATAAACAGCTGAAGTGAACCACCCATGGCATGACTCCTCCCTCAGGTCCTGCTTTACACTCACCTCGACTGTGATGAAAGGAGGAGCCAATTCCTACCTTGCTTTTATCACCTTTAACCACACTATTATCTGCCTGCAGCCCCCAGTGCCTCTGCAGTGTCCTGTTTCTGCTGTGTTTTCCTCTCCAGGATTAACACAAACTCTGAACTTTGCACACAAACACCTCCACAAATGCACCACCCAGAGAGGCCTGGCGGCATTGTGAATTCAATCTCAAAAATGGCATTACGATGATAAGATTTTTAATTAGTTTAACACTGGTATCTCTTCCTCTTTGCTCCCGTCACACCCATGAGCTCCTACCGAAGCTCTGGGGGTACAGATCACCACTGAGGCTCTGCAGTGGGCTCCCAGCACAGCCCAGTGAATGAACAGAGCTGCTCTCCATCACAAGTCTGTGTGAACAGGACGAGATAAATGTACTCTAAGTGCACTGGGGTCATGAGCCTGGACTTCTCCTGAAACAGCCAGTGAACCCTTCAGGCTACAGAGCAGCGAGGAGAGGAACTGAAGCAGCCAAAAGCAGCGCAGGGCTCTGAATGGCAAAGCCAACCTGTGAGAAATACATCCTGCCCACACCGTAGCACAGCACTGCTGAAAAAATGGGGTTTTTTTTGTCCTTTTCTAGGCTCTAGGTAGGAAGAAGGTGAATTGTTGCAGGGATCTGACCTCTGCCAGCTGCTGCCCATTCCTAACCCTCTTTCCCACTGGAGCACAAAGCCTGCCAGAGTGCTCCGGGCTGTGGGGCAGTGCAGAGCCAGCCCTGATTTCACCACCCCATTGCTCAGGGTTCTTTGAAGACATTATTTTGCTGCCTGCAAAACTATGAAGATTTTCAGTTTTCAGAGAGATGAATGCACTGCCTGTGCCTAAAACACTCCCAGAGTGGTCTCTGCTGAGAAAGGTCTATTTAAGAAACATATTTAATTATCTCCCATTCTTACGGATGTCACGTCTAAAAAAAGTTGAATCAGATTTTTCAAGCTTTCCTTCTCCTTGAAGAGCTGCTGCCATCCCCACTTCAGTTCTCCAGTTGATGAGGACCATTTCTCCCAGTTTTTTTTGCATGCCCCACCTCCCATCAAGAGCCAGTGATGTCTGTGCTGATCTATTAATATCACATGGCAGCTTTCATTGTGTTCACTCATAGTTTTTCCAGGACTCTTACCATAAAATGATGCAATTTTTCAGCACTGCCTACTAAGTAGTTTGCACTCTGAAGCAGGAGGATCGAGAATCTTCATAAACAATATCTTATGTAATTAGTGATTCTATTTACATGCTGTAAATTTCTAATCCTTGCCAAATCTAAGATATTTAACTGATTAGGTTAAACGCCACATTTCTAACGGAGTCTTCACTTTTCCCCTCAGATATTTGAGATATGAACAAAGTGCACTGATGAGAAATGAGCCAGAACCACTTTTGTAAGAGCAGAACCTACAAGTGCCAATCCTGTCCAGCTCCCTGAGGACAGAAGTCAACCTGGACAAGCCCCAGCACTGACAATTGCAAGAGACAGAGTGAGGGTTCCACGACATCTGGGGTTTGTGAAGTCTCTGTGGCAAAGCTGGATCATCTTTATTAACTGAAATGAGTTTATCCCCTGGTAACAACCACCTCTTCCAGAAATGTTTAGTCATGAACCAAACAGCGCCTGATAAAACAGCACCCACTGACTTCTACCACAGCAAAATCTCGTAAATATTCCATTGTCAAGGTGGAAAACACTGCACAACACACTCACAGACACACACTGAATTTCCATTGCAATTGCCCCATATTTGGTAGAGTTGTGCAAAATCTGCAATTATTTCTCGTACCATTTATTTGTATACAATGCCCTGGATCAATCTGTTATTTAAATAACACTCAGCTCCAGACTTCTCTCTGTATTAGACACCTTTCAAATGGTGATGGAGGGAGAGAAAAGGCAAGAAATAAACAGGGTTTGATTCAACTCAACTCAGGGGAAACGTGGCATGTATCAATAATGGGGAGGCAAATTAATCTTAAAATTACTACTGGGTTTGACAGTGTAATATACACCTAAGATTTATTTCCATCTTTTCCTCTGCAGTTTATTGAGCTCTCAGTGTTTCTACTTACACTCACCCATGTGGTTGCATCTGTTCCCCTCCTGAGTAAACTACAACGATTCCCTCTTAGCTGGAAAATTTCTGCAAGAAGCAGGTTTGCTGATTTCCATGAACAATCCCAAAAGATTCGTGCATGACAGAAAATCTCCCTTTTTAAGAGGCTGGAATCAAGCACTTCTGTCAGTGGTATTTTCTCAGCTGTGACTCAGAACGTCACTTATGACAAATACCCAAATCCCTCCAATATTAAAGGGGGAAACCCTACTGAGGTGAGCCCCAGTTAGACAAGCCTGAAGCAGTGCAGGGATAATTTATGGGAAGGTAATGGCACAGTTCCTTAACACCAACAGATGGGAGAGAGAGAGAGAAGGCTGGAGCATGAATGAAGAACATCTTTAGGAGCACAAGAAGCAGAACTACAGAGTACACACAGGGATACTCTGTGTCCAAATCAAGCTGCCTCCTTGTACACCCATTACTATTTCAGAAGTACACAATTCAAAGCAGATATGAAGCCAGGCAATTAAGAAAAAATAATCTAGTTCTGTTCTTAAGTACATTCCACGGAGAAACAGCACTCTGCATTTCAGCAGCTACGTTTGCCTTGATACTTAATGGTTTCATAAGTTATCATTAAATAATGGTAATTATTTGCCATAGCAACTATAACAATATGTAATTTATATGTACTTTTGAGCTGTAGGGATAGGTGCATTTCATTAAGCACACAGCCAACGTACAATGGAAATACCTGCACTCTCAATCAAACAAAGGAATGTGTTTGACAACAGGGTGAGATGGCTATTTGTCCTCATTTTCCAAACAACACTAAATCACCTGTTTTTCTCCAAATCAGAGTGTATTTTGTTATTGATTATATTAAAGCAGATGAAAGCATTTAGTTCAGTAGGGAAATACAAAGGCAGTAATTTAGAAGGCTGCCATTTAGCTTAAAAACAACAAAACCTCTAGGTAGTTTATGGAGAAATATTTAAAGGCACATGGCTAAGAAAACTCCAGGGTTTTTCAGCCACGCCCATTAGCAGGTAGAAAAACTTGTATTAATCCACTAATTTCACCACTAGTGACAAAATTAGAAAACAAATAGAAAAAAAAACAAACACATTTGGTAAATAAAACAGAGCCCTGACATTTCAGTCAGATCTTTTCCACTTAGCTTCATATATGCCTGATTTTTCTCTCTGCCCCACAGAAGCCTCTTAAGAAGAAGGAAATCTATTTTATGATAAATGGACCGGAAAACCTGATCCAGACAGGTTTTTTTTTCCTCCAGTTACACAAATCTGAGCCTGTCACTGCTGGTGGGAGGTACAGGATGCTGCTGTACCCTGGTGCCAGAGCACATCATCCGCACGGAGCTCTGCAAACCTGAGACCTTCACAAGAATTCCTTCACAGAAAAGGAACAAAAAGCCTGGAAGACATTCAAAAGACTCTAGAAAAGGAAATGGAATTACATTAAAAGGGAATGAAGGATTAAAGGAAGGTAAAGGATTGGGAGAGGCAGGCAAATTCGATGGAAATGAATAAAGGGGTTGGAAAAAGGCAGAGCAAAAAGCCAAAGAAACCCAGCAGCTGAACCTCAGAGATACACCCAGCAAGGAGGAGAGCAGAGTCCTGTGCCCATTTCATGGACTGACAGCAAGAAATGAATCAGCAGCTGAAGGACAAGAAGGTGCAACAGATTTACTCAGTGTCTTTGATAAATTACTCTAGCTCTCCATAAATTGTTCCCCAGTGCTGCTGAGGATGGACCCAGTGGCACTGCAGGGGGAAAGCAGCGTGCTCCTTGTAGGATGTGCTACTTAGTTCCTACTATGGGCCTGCAAATGGGCTCACCGAGTGTGAGCACAAGAAAGGAATCCCACTTTGCCACCAAGGTGCATCTCAATGACACGAGAAGTTTCTCTGGTGTCACACACAGAGGTGCAGCTTTTTATACTCACCTCTTGTGGTAGCGTGTTTTCAGTAATTAAAGAGAGAAACCAAAACCATAAACCCAAACTAAAACCAAAAAGAAATCCACCAGAGACTGGAAAACAACTTTAAAGTGTTTGTTCAAATGCAAAGTGAAATATGAGATGAATTTCAGCGTTTATGGAGTTACACTGTCCTTTACACATCCAGCATAAATCTATCAGTAAACCTACATGAAAAAATCTACTGCATGTACTCTACCATCTTTTCCAACTTCATCTGAACCTTGCAGTCCAAGAAAACTTGCTGACATCCAAGAATTGAGCTGGGTATTGCATAATTGTGGCACAATTATTGCATTTCGCTGGATGGCTTCAATCACTCAGTTGGAACCCTTTTAGCCTGATTTTGATAAAAGCTACCTTTGATCTGCAAAATACAACTAGCCAAGCTATTAAGGCCATCTGACACAGAACACAAATCAAATGAGGAGTTATCAAATAGCTCTCAAAAATATCCTTGAAAATGAGCATATTTATTAACGTCTTCCACTGCACTCCTCTAACAGTTTTATTTTTGCATATCAATAGTTAACAAGCGTTAATAGCAGCAGCATTTTCTGAAGTCATTAGATCAATCTGAAAGGAAACGTCCTCCTAAGGAATCATACATTTCCAGCAGACATGGTGGTGTAATGGAGTTAAATTATTTAAATGTAATTACAAATCCAAGCAAGGCGCTGAAGCCATGTACCAATATCGCAAACTGACGTGGCAACAATATATAATGCATTTCCACCCGGCGTGCTAGGAATGCTAACAACTCTTTTCTTGTCTGCTGAGGAGCTTTCAAAGCATTTGGGCCTAGAGAACTTCCACCTTTCTGGTTCCCTTTTGTGATATTCCAGCACGTTTCTTCCACAAACCCAGCTACAGGGCGCTGGCTGAGTGACCAGGCTGGGTTTGGAGCAAAAAATAAACAAAACCCACACCAACAGAAACCCCAGAAAAAAACAAAACCAACAGCAAAACCTACTGCAGAGGGAGATGGATGACAGCTGATTGACAGGGAATCACAGAGTTTTACACTCCCCAACTTGGAAATAAGTAACTTATATTTCCCACACAAAACCACCCCGATGGCACAGTGCAATTGCTCGTGAAGTGAAACCATAATCCCAATGCATCCATTTGACTTCACGTCTACGTTATTACATCCCATTGCCAACATTTTTCCTTTCAGCACACAGGTTAGGGCAGGAAAAGTAAGTTGGCAAAAAACAAACAAACAAAAACATTTGAAGGATGGTCAGAAAAAGAGAATGGAAAAGCAAACAAAACCCATCAGGGTGAATTTTGGCAATTACCAGCTAGTAAGGTAAACTCTGGAGCTGAGGGCAAGTGGCAGAAGGCAAGAACCGAGCTGTAATAAAGATGAACACAAAGTGGACAACAAAGACTAAATAATAAGTGCTTGGAGCCTCCTGCCTCCATTGTAATCAACTTTCCCTTTGTACTGAGTCTGAGGGATCAAATCAAAAGCCACACACACCTTGGGGCATTATTTTACCGCAAACAAACTGTTTTAGCACATCCCTCTCCCACTTTCTACGCAAGGGAAGCACTAAGACCCACTGCAGTCCCAGACCAGCTTTGGTTTTCGCTTTGGTATTTTCATTTGGCTTTTGGGCCCCCAAAGAAATATTTGAAAAAAAACAGTGGCTCCATTTTCTCCGGTGCCTACTGTGCTAAAAATCCCAATTTTTAATTCATAACACCTCCTATTTAATATTTTCCTTAGATCTCTGCTGCTAGAGGGATGTGATTACATGACACTTGGAGATTTAAGAGATTGCAGAAGGATTTAGTATATGAATCTTAATCAAAGCTGTAAAGCAAATGCAGAAAAATCTTCCTAAAATATTCAATGCAAATGTTATGATTTTCAATTCGTCTTATGATCCCCAAACAAATGAGACTGGAAATGTTAGATAAGAAGTCTCTAACTTTGGGAAAAAAACCCAAAAAACCCAAACAGGTAGAATTTATGAATTTATTTTTTACAGATTTCTGACATCCCCACAGGGAAGATGCTAATACTGCATGTAGCACAGTACTAAGGGAGAGTTCCAAGAGAAATACGGGAAAAGGGATCTGTCCCATCACACCAAGGGAATAAAACAAAACGTTCTGTCATTTTTTTTTTTTTCTTTTCTGGTTTTCCAGGACAGCGCAGTTCTTGAAGGACACTTGGCCAAAGCAGTGCAGAAGTGTCTCTCGGGACGTTTTCTGAGAGTGCCCAGAGAGAAGCAGCTCCTGGTCAGGACCTTCCCTGTCCCTGCAACACCTTCCCTCTGCCCCGGCTGAGCCTGGACAGGCAGCACACAGCAGCCTCTGCTGCCCAAGGTGCCTAGTGTTCCTGACCACAGGAATAAGTCCAAGTGCCTTTTTCCATGCTGTTCTATAGGTTAACAGGTTCACAGCTCCATGGAACAGTCCAAACGGAGCTGGGAAGCAAAGCCCTCCCCTCGTCAGGATGTGCTGGTTTGATGCCTTCTCTTTCCAATGCCAGCAGATGTCATTGTCTCCTAATCTTTTTTTTTTTCTTATCAGGAGTGATGCATTTAACTCAAAAGCTCTCATTCACAAGCAGGGAGAATTACAAGTCATCCAGACAAATTTATCTTAGCTAGAAATGAGGGAAATTGGCTGATTTGCCACTTCAGCTCTTTCCAGAGGATTCCAGCAGGTCTGGGAAGTGTGAGCTCATGCAGGCAGCTCTGCAGAGTCTCTACCTGCACTTAGCACGCGACTAAAGCTCTCCTCATGTGATTATCATTCTGTACCTTCTGCCTGCAGGCCCTCCCTTGCACGGGGAAAGCAGCATTCCCGGAGGGGAGCAGTCCCTTTCCGAGCATTCCGAATGATTGGCAGCCCTTAGGCTTTATAAATATTGCACTGCCTTAAAAAGGAGTTGCAAAATAAATGATCAGCGCACGGCAGCCCTCAGCAGAGTCTTCCTCAAGTGATGGCAATGACATCAAAGCCATTCAAGTTCGGGAAGGGGGGTGGATTTGGGGTTTTTTTTAATCTATTCTGGTAAGGTGAGAACTCTCCAGCCACTTTGCAGATTCAATAAATAAGGATATGGGGCTGCATACATTCTTGTTAGAAGAAGAAAAATGAAGTGGAAATGAAAATAGTGCTCACAAACAGAGAGAGGGACTAAGTTTTCCTCATGAAATAGGCAGTAAAACTGACATTTTTCACACATCGAGTCCGACTCTGTCCCCCTATTCAGAGTATGGATTTTTACACACCAATTTTTAAACTATTTTTACTTTCCATCTCACAGAACTCGGCTCACATAGGCAGTACCTTTGATTTTCTTTTCATCATTAATATGTTCCTATTTCATTTACTGCAAGAGCATCAACGTTGGGTTTATTTCCTCATTTGAAACGTACTTATGTCCTCACTCAGCTCCAAGCACAAAATCCCAGTGCCTCCTTGCTGAGGGTGCTGCAGCAGAAGGTCGGCCTCAACCATTTCCCATCAACAATACAGCTTTGATTGGAAGTCAAAAAGCTGGGAAGCCTTGAATGGTGATTCACATACCTGCTTTGCACATAATTTTGTCATATTTAATACAAATGAACCTTCAGACTTCAATCACGTTATGGGCTGCTCCTACAAAAAAAATCACTTCTGTAATAAAAAAAAATATACTCGTCTGCAACTAATGAACATAGAAGAGGTTTGCTCATTATCACTCTACTCATTGCCATCATTTGAAGGACTTAATTAATGCTGTTACATTCTACTGCTTTCCTAGGAGTTCACAATCCAGCAGTTGTTAACGTTGGCTGCAGCAGGTCGAATTAATATTTTGGAAGTGGTTGTTAAAAAATTACTCCAGAAAACACCTCCATGGAGCATGGAGAGGAAAACATAACGCCAGCAGTCTGGGCACGGAACTGGGGTATCTGGAGCCTCCCTCGGTAAATTAATGTATTGAACCCCAAAAGTCAAGGTTTAGTTTTCTGATTGAGACACTAAAGCGGGAATAAGGAATTCCAGATTTCAATTCCAAGTTTCTCACTAAATATATGGGGTTTTGAAATAGTCAAGTGCATTTAAAATCAGAAAACAAGGTTTCACAATTACAGCATCGTTACCATACTTCAGTGTGAGATTCAGCTCTGTGTGGGGAAGCCGTGCAGGTTGCTGAGCACCTCAAACTGCACTTTTTCCTAATGTTTCTCATCAAATGGATTGCAAATGCTGTGGACGACTTTGGAAGAGAGCGAATAGCCACATGCCAAAGGTGATATTACAAAATAAAAGAGTCTACCAAAAAGCCCAACACAAAATAACATAAAAGTAAGACCGGCAATGATTCCAGTCTATATCTAAATACCAGCCAGGGACAAGAGTTCATGAACTTCAATGATTACATTTTCTTTCCATTATTTGGGATAGCACTTGTGGGTTCTTAACCTATTGCAATTACAGTGTGTGCAAGTAATTTTTATCTAATAAGTCATCCCCTCAATTTGTCTCCAGTAAAGTAGCAGTGCAATATAAATGTTACATGATGAAGTGAATATTATTTTTCTCAGCGATTTATTCAGTTTGAAATTTCTACTGCAGTCCTTTCAACAAGTGAGTGTGTGATTCCCTCCACCACACAACAGCAACACCAAAATAGGAATAGGCAGAGGAATTACCTGGTGAAATTTGTTGCACCAACACGTGATTTTTTAATTTCTACTCTGATCCAATCAAGATTTTGGTTTTCCTTTGACACTGGCTGCTGTTTCAATTGCAGATTTTCTTGGACAACACGACACTTAAAATGAGCTAATTCATTGGGCTGTCTGGGTGCCCCCTGTTCAGCCTCAGATACCTTCAAGATTAGTCTCACTTAGGTTGCTGCATTTTCGTCACTGACATCAGAAACACTATGAAAAATTATACAAAATTATATTTATTACTTTTATATATATATATAAAAACACCTGTCTGTTTCCATTATCTGAACCTCATCTTCATGCCCCGGCATCGATTCTGTGTGTCCCACTTGTTATTGAATGAGATAAAAGAAAGAAGCCCTAAAATGCTGGAAGGGAAAAGTTGAAAGTTACATTACACTGAGATTAGCACCCTTGAGAGAAAGAGCCTTAGCTGAATAAAAAGACTGTCGGACAGGTGGAAAGAATTTACAATTCTGATGGAGCATCAGATGCCAAAGAACTCCAAAGGGTCACTTCCAATCATGTCTAGCCATGGGATAATCCAGTTTAATATCTAAGAAAACAGTTTGTGCTGTGGACCTAAAGCGATGTCCTTCCTCTCTCCCTGTGAAGACTTAGGAAGACCACAAATCCTGTAATAGTTCAGGAATTATTCAGTGCTTTTGAGTCTCCCTCAGCTGCTCAGAGGACAAGCAAATACACTGAGAACTAGTCCAGAAATGGTGCAAACACCTTTCATCAGAAACCCACAGAATTAATGCAATTATTCCCATCTATGCACCTATTTAGTTGCTGATGTTTACAGACAGACTAAAATCTCAAGCTTCTGTTAAATTCCTTCATAATGAGGTGTCTGAGGTGTGCAAAACTACCAAAATTAATTCAGAATAGTTATAACATTTCCTATTCAGGAATTTCACTAGAGTTTACCATTTAGAGAATAAAAACGTTTCAGAACCAGTTAAATCCAAGGCTCCTTTGCCCTGACTTTGTATTTTTGAAAGGAAAAAAAAGGTTAAAGCCCCACCTCTCACACTATCTATAGACCTTGATATTGTACTCCACAAGCTGCCCAAATTGTTTCCAGCAGTTCAGTATATCTCACAGGGATTTCAAATTAAATGCAAAATGCAGTACCTGGAGTGGAAGGCTACTATTTCCCACAGATAACCACCATGGAAAGGATCTCTCCTTCCACAGCATTTTGGAGAAATTACAATGCATTAGTAACGCGCAATCCAAAGGGAAAGTATAAAATTGATAGCTTAGGAAACATCCTGTGTAAAATACCAAACTATATGTATAAAAAGAGAAAAGTTTCTATATGAAACGGTGTCCTATAAACTTCTAGATGAAGGTGAACCTTCACCTGGAGAGAAACTGTTGTGTCAATAATGTGCAGGTGTTTGCTGCAGTCACAGGAACACTTAGAAAGCAGCCTCAGTTTACTGTCAATACAGCCCTGGGTTTTTTATCCTAACATTTTATAAGGACAGAAAACATCATTTGAATGTCAAAGCTTTTGATTTGAGAAAAGACAATCAGAGACTCTGGAAGTAAAGGCAGGTACAATTACTTTAAAATTTGCTCATGCATGTCAGTGTTGTCATATGTGTGTGTGTGTCTCCTTTTTCACAAATGCAGAATGTCTCTAAAATGTCCCACTCGTGTCTCAGGGGAGTTTTCCTCTCCCTCATGATCTACATTCTCCGGAATACTGCAACGTGACTCGATAACTCCATCAACAAATGGATTATAATGGATGGAAAGGGAAAATAATTTATATTTCATGATATGCTTTGAAGTACTCAACTGAAAGGCCTTTCAGGAAGTTCTTATTTCTCTAATTTTTAAACAAGTAAAAAAAAAATAAAAAAAATATATATATATGGATAAGTTAATTCTTGTTTCACTGGAAAGCCAGAACCTCCACATCAGCAAAGCTGCCAGAAGTTAACTTGCACTCAAAACTGAGGATCAGATTGCCAGCCTCAAACCCTGCACATATTGTTACCTCTTGAAAGAATTACAAAAACACAGGGAGTGATATGCACAGAGGCTTAAAAATTGAAGACAAGACCAGCAGGCTTTTCAGGGTTTGCAGCTGGGCTTTCCTTCACTCTCCTAAGAGCCCTGGAATGAGGCACCAGCCCTCAGGAACCTCCTTGAGCTCCCCATCCTGGCACACTCAGGGACATTTTTCTCCCAGGCACAATTAATTCCAAAGAGCTCACGATGCACAGCGATGTGGATTTACCACAAAGGAAAACAATTTCCTGCACTGCTCTCTAGCTAAGTGAAGAGTGGACAAGTGGGCAGATTTTATTGGAAATATGGGATAAACCTTGCTGCTCTGGAGGGTTTATTTCAGTGCCTCTGCACAACCATTCATCACAGCAGAAGAGGTGCTAAAGCCATTGTGTTAGAAAATAATTTGATTCATGGCACTTGATATGGAATCATCCCAATGTGACAAATCAAGCTTTAGGCACTGCATCAGAAGCTATAAATGGTGAAGGATGTATTGGGAAGCATGGGTTCCACCTTGCTGGGCAGTAATACAAGTCCCATGCTGAGGGTATGGTGTTTCAGGCAAGAGGGAAGCGTGTTAACAGAGGGACTCCACACTTCTGACACCAGCCCACCAACAGACTTCTTCATTTCAGGAGAGGCAGCTAAAGATCATCTCAAAATGAAGACTGAAGAAAACCATCGGTTATTGGAAGTCACAGGACACCACATCCTGCCTGAGGTGATTGAGATTGGCCATGAGCCCTTTCTCCTCCATCCCTCAGAGAATTCCCTCCACATGCCACCACTCAAGTTCAAGCCAGAATCATCTAACTGGTCCAATTATCCCAATTATTTTAAGCTTCTACTGCAATTACAGAAGTTTGACTTCTTACTCCAGGTCGCAACTCCATGTACCAACCCAAATTTTCTCAGGTTGTTCCACATCCCCTCCTGTTCCTTTCCAGAAGCTCCAGAAGACACTTTTGAAGGAAGAGACTCTTTACAGGCCTCCTTTGAAGCCATTCCTGGAATCACCAGGCATGTTTGAATTTGCCAGCAAATCCTTGTGAGGGAGTATAAAAATCTTTCCCTCAGATGCTGGGGTTGAGTTCTTGCAGACAAAGCTCAGCTGACTCCGTGCATCATTTTCTTGACGATGAGCAGGCACACCCATGCCTCGTCCCCAACAACAGGGCTGCTTTCTGGATGGCCAAAACACTACACCAGACTCAGGGCTAAACAAAGACTCATTGATCTGGATTCGGGCAGTAAAACCCATTTCAACGTTTAAGTTAAGCACTCGGTTTAGACTCTAATAGATTCTCTCATACTCTGCTTTCTTTGATCCCAAGTTTCCTCTAGCTACTAACCTTGAAGGTAGCACAAAGATTAAATTCCGAATGATACACTTAAATAAGTTGCTGTTAGCAATGTGTTATCGTGTGACACTCGAGTCTATGAATTCTTTCAGTTGTCAATGACAGCTTAGTGATAAACTTCCCTCTCAGCCATAACACCCCCCTGATGCACCTTATTTTCCCATTTGCTTTTATGTTTAACAAAATGTCACACGGATACAAATAAATAGGAATATATTGCATCAAATATTCCTCACGGCGGCATTTTCTTAAAAGACAATGACACAGAGAGATAGATTTGTTTCTTTGGAAAATACAAGCAAATTTCAATGAACTGCTTTGTTCATTTCCAAATGTAGAGTCCCAGAAAAACTGCAGGCTGCGGTTCCTTCTCTCCCTATGTTTCCAGCTCTATAACAATGCATATATTCACATTCTAAAAGTGGTTTTTTTAAAACCATTTTGACTGCTTTTCATTTTAAGCAGTTTGTTTTCCATCTGTAACACCCTTCTGATCAAAAAGGTTAAAGAACCAGGAGGTTTTTCTAAACCTGGTATCCAGGACTTCACAGAAAGCATGCAGAAGCTCTATTAATTAAGGTAACTGCTGCAGAAAAGTGTGTTATGCTGCATCAGCATCATGTAGCTGACCCAAAAAAAGTTGTTTGTTAAGCCAGCTAAGCTCCATGTAAATTACAACAAGAAAAGACTGTGTTGGATCACAAGCTTAAGCATATTTTTCTTGTCTCTGAAAAACAAGTTTAAGAGGGAAAAAAAAAAGTTTGTACAATCTTAGAAGTAGAGAGAAGAATATCAATATTCAGTAGCTCATAACACACATAGTCAGTGCTGTGGGAAGCACTGCAATGAATGTGTGGAACTCCTGGTTCTTTTCTGCTAAGAATAATGCTGGGGATTCTTAAAAAAAAAAAAAAAACAAACAAACAAAAACCAAAAAGCAACCAAACCCAAAAATATCATTGTTCTCTGCCACTAAGAACAAGAAACTTCAACAATCAAGACACATTACTTAGCTCAGGGTACAATAAATATTTTCTTGGGACAAATCGGTGAAGCCCACACAAGAGATTTTTATGCAGCGCAAAAGAATTACTCTACGTACAGAAATTATTTATTTGAACAGGCAATTTAATAAAGTGGGTCAATCATCCCACTTATTGCTTGCTGTTCCTCGACCCACACAAAGAATTTAAGCAGTCATCTTGATGTTCAACCTCAGACACACCAGGTATCTCCAAGCACTCCAAGCAAACCCCCAGGTTCCCAGGGGCTTTCACCAGAAGCCTCCGTTGTGCCGTGTCCACGTGCACCCAGAAAAAGGTTGTCCTTTGGGGACAGCACTGAACAAACAGAGACATCCCTGCCCCACTTCTGCATGAATCTTAAGGCTGCTTAAGGGAGTCTGCTATGCTTCATTTGTCATGCTGCCCAGCAGCCCCTGAGATCAAAGTGACAGCACACCTTCCCAAAGGTTTTAAGAATATGAGCCTATTACAGCATGGAAATATTTAGGTATTATAGAGGGAAGTACAACAGAAAAAAAACTCCTACTAAATAAAGCAACTTATAAATGAATCATTCAGCAGTATTCATACTCTGATACCTTCTCCCAGAGACAGCCTTCCCTCTGGAATACCCACAGACACACAGTTGCATGAAAAGACAGAGCTTTATAATTTCAAGCAGCTCTCATTAAAAGCACGCATAAAAGTAATAAACCTATTTCTGTTGTAATTTTAATATTTCCAAAACACATCTATATTTTAATCCCCCCATCTATTACCGCTGTGAGAGGAGATGAGCAGGAGGAATGTCTTGCAGCTGGCACTCCAGTTACTCAGAAGGCATTCCAACAGCTAAGAACTCTAAAGTGCAACACAGACACACGGGATCAAACAGCAAGTTGAGTTTGTGGCCTTAGAGAAGCCCTGTCCACCTTCCTGATGCTCCTGCAGATCTACTTCACCTCCCGTATCTCACGCTGCCCGCTGCTACCCATCTCTTGTGCTGCAGTGGTCACCCAACCCTTTCCTAAACCCTTTTGACACACAGGACTGGAAGGAAGTCTCTTGTTTCCCTGGCCCTGGATGATTTCCAGTAGCTTTGACTCACTGCAACGAGCCCCCCTGCCCACGTTCTGCTCTCACTGGAAAAAAAGATCAAAAAAGCAAGGACAGCTTAAGCAAGCATTTAAACACTAGAACTAAAAAAGTGGAATTAACATGTTTTACTGTAGAAGCAGCATAGCCAGGAACCAAACTAGGTACTGGTTACTGAAAACTTTCAGAATTGTAGGGAATTCTATACACAAAAAACCTCCAAAATCAAAAACCCCAACCCTAAAAGCATTCTTCCTTTTTAAAGTAATGTACACACACAGACTCCAATTAGAAAGGAAAAAGGCTCTGCTCAGCTCCCAGGAAATAAGAGTATGAATCTCAAACTCAGGCAAAAAAATGTTGGTACACCTAGAATAACAAGAGATTATTTCATAAAAATAAATTAAGGTATTGAATGGCCCGGAAGGACTGACAAGATTTGTTCATTTATTTGGCACCAGCGCCCAGAGAGCAGCCAAAAGTGGTGGCTGGAAGAAGAGATGGATGTGCTCCCTTTGACTCTGGTTCCAGCCCACGAACAGCACTGCAAACGTGCTGCTGCTCACTCACACTTATCACAACACTCTTCTTACACAGCTGCAAACCTATGAGAGAAAGGAAAAATCCACCAGGATCTGATTTTACATTAAAAGCCTGATTATGTGGACAAGGCCACTTTTGGCAAGTCATCTGGGCTTCCAGCACTTAAAGTACTGGGGACAAACTGACGGCTTCAGAATTCATCATTCCGCTCAGAAATATCCCAGCCTTCCTGAGGGATGAATAATTTGGGTTTGGTTGTTAGGGCTGGGGTAGGTCATGGGTTTGTGTGTCTTTTGGGGAGATTGGGAGAAGAATTTTCTATATTATTTTTAGAGTATCCCATTCATTGCCGGTCCATCACACTCCATATTTCATTTTTTGCTGTTCCCCACTCCGTGTGAAGCTCGGTGATGCAACATTACGCTTCCAATTTTCCTATTACCAAATCCAGGAGCAGGTGCAGGTACTTTGTAAGGACACTGATTATTGGCTCCCCTCTACCACCACATATAAAATGTTACTAAATTAAAACCATTGCAAAACGTCTGAAGCTCTGTGACACAGCATTTGCCACAGAGAACTGTTCCCTTTGCTGTGTAACCGTGGGCAGTGATCATGTCTCTCCACAGCAATTAAACTGAATGATCTCACAGAGGCAGGAATAAGCTCTCTTTGAACATGTATGTGCAATACTGGCTCTCACCAGGGATGAAATCCCACCCTTCCCGGGATGACTAGTTCCCAAAGCTTCAGCTGGTGAAAGATTTGTGTATTCAGAGGAATTTACAGGAAGGTTATTTTGGGCTGGAAGTGGAGTGAAACATAGAAGCTATGCAGATACAAGTCATATGGAGGAGTGAAATTTTAGTGCCTAGTCAAGATCGAGAGTTTTCCAAATACAGCAGAAAATGTTTAAACATTAACAGGCAGACATCTGAAACAAATGGTGCTGGATAAAACCTCCCCTGACTGCAAGTGCTTGAACAATTTCCAGATAGGGAACATACTCATTTAATCAGTTTGGAAGTGCAGATTCCAGTCCTGCAGAATGCAGCTCCCTCAGCAATCTGTGGGGTTTGTCTTTGGAGTCAGAGCTTGCCTCGAGTCCAACAGGACTGTTTGGAAGGAGAGTGGTGCTCAGTGTGAGTAAAGGCAAAGTTCAAATGTCTCCATTTCACTGGTCGAGATGGGAAAGTTACTTCAGCTGCATGAAAATCCGTGAGTGGCTGAATTAGCATCCTGTCTTTACAAAAAATATTATAACACACAGCACACTGTTTTATCAGTATTCTGCAATTCACATGACAGGATAAAACTAATCTAATGGCTTGCTCTTTTCCCCAAGACAAGGGAATGGGCTGAGTCGGAATTAAGCCAGTGCAGTAATCTAAATATTGTGTAAATGAAACATTTCAACAGATGCCTCTTAAAAAGTTGATGTATCTGTCCTAGCTGGAACTTAAAGACATAACTGCAGTCTCTGTCCTCTTGCAGCAGGCAGATGCAGATATACAATATTCAGCTTTTTGACCTGCCATTTTACTGAAAGGTTTAACACTGAAATGCCCAGGCTCGGGGTAGCTGCATTTCAGGAAAGCATCAGGGCTGCTACTGTCAGTGCAGTCACCTCCATGTAAAATGTATTCCAGCATTATACACCTGCCAAGTCGTGCTGGAGATGCTTTCATCCACTGAAACTGAAATTTTGACTGAATATTGGTTTCTACCCAAACATCAAATNTATTTGCTGTTAAAATTATGCTAGAAAGTGTCCAAACTACAAAGAGAAATGTTACTATAAGATTAATATGACACCCAAATCCATAATACACACCTGTGTGAGACAGTCTAGCAGCACCTCATCAGCCAGAGAATTTGCATGTTGGAAATTGCTAAGGCAGGCAGAATGTAATGCCTGATGAGAGCTGACAGGCAGGGGATTAACAAGAACAGAGACAAGTAATTCCACTGTAGGTTTTACCTGTAACTGACACAGGTAGAAGTATTTAATGAATTATTCCAAAGAGATGAGAAGAGTGACAGAGTCCTCCACCTGTCTCCCATCAGCTCAGGCGCTGGGTGATAGCTCCTGGCACCTGGCAGCACCCTGGATAAATCCTGGATGGAATTGCTGCCGTACTCACGTGGAGGCAGGAATTAGCTTTAAGCAGGTGAAATGCAAACTGACTTTACAGCGGGATCTTGATACTGAACAGGGACACAAACCCATCTACCAACAAGAGCTTGCATTACATGGTTATACCTCTTCTTCAGGACAGTGGAGAGACAATTAAGCAACTTGTTCGAGAATCCAGAACAATCCCCTGACAAGGAGTCCCAGCACTCTGACTTGCTGGTATTATGCTTTCCATGGAGGATCACCCTCTCATTCCTTTGGCTATCCGTGTGCATTACTGAATATTCAATTTGTGATTCACGGGACTACAGTGGGGTTTAGTTTGCCTCTGGATCAGAGATAAAATTTCTGAATAGAGCTTTGTGGCTTGGAGTGTTTAGTTTTCCTGTAACATCATTACTGAGTTAGCTACACACATCCTAGGACATCAATTCCAGATATCCTGCCAAAGATCAGATGAGATCCAAAGGACTGCATTCATTAGCTGCCAAAAAAATGCTGGGGGGAAGGGATAGAAAATTGCCTACATCTGTGATAGTGGAAAAAAAGAAACACCACACAGTTGAATATGAAAATACAAGCAAATATTTACACAAATTAAAAATGAGTGTGGCAAACCAAATTTTATTTTCAAAACGCAAATAAACTTCTGGATGTTAGGGAGAATGGATTTTTGAACAAAGCCTTATAAAAGCACTAAAGGAATATTTTCACTTGATATTTAGGTAACATTTTCATTTGCTTACTTTTGTACTTTGTTCTTGTAGCACTCTCCCAGGAAGAATGGAAGCCGCTTTTCTTGATTGTTCCATTGTAGTGCCTGAATATCCTGTATTCTCTACAGATGGAGCTGTACATTAAGAGAGCTGAGTTTGTACAAACAGCTCAATCAATGTAACACAGGGATTAATCATCACATGCCTGATTTCCCATAAATGCTGGGGAGAAAAACGGGGGCTCGCAAGGAGATCCTTTTCAGCCCTCACAGGAGCTACGTGTTTTTCAACCTCTTAAGATACTTTGGCCTTCAATGGAGTAGAAAACATTTAATCTTTTTACTGGTTGTCTCCCCACCTCAGTCCCTGAAAGCAGCACGAGAGGAGCTGGGGCACTAACCTGCTTCCTGGCACTGATGGTACTGATGTTCACACAAACACACACCCGCTCCCCTTGCCAGGGCACTCGTACTCCAGAGCTGCTTTATTTCACAGCTTCCCGCTCAAAGGCAGCGTTTCACTGCTGTGCCTGCCTGTGCTGCTCCTGCAGCAGCTGCTCAGAGCATCCTGCTCGGGAACTGCAGCCTGCACGGAGCTGTGCTGCCCCTGCTGCAGCAGGAGCTGGGATTACACCAAGGCTGCCCATTAAAGCAGTGCACATGAAGATCTGTGTCTCCCCGAGAGATGGATTATTCACGTTACACAACTGCAGTGAGTTTCCCTTCCATTCTGTGTCTCTTTGAGACACGTAACTTCAGCTACACCACCATTCCTGGAGTTGGGAATAGAAGCCCAACGGTGCCAATAAATGCAGAGGAAAGAGTCCAGTTCTATTTTCCATACATTGCTGCGAGCACATTGTTAACTAAGGCAATCTTATCTTAACGATAAAGGAAATGAAATTCCCTTTGTTTGGAACCAAGTGCGTCTCGCACTCCTGAAAAGTTTGCTCCCCTTGGACTGTGGAACACAAGAGAGGCCTGAAAGATCTGCCCCTCTGATGACCACGAGCTCTACTCCAGCCACTTGACTTGAGCTGAGCCTGATGCTGTTTCGGTTTTTACCTTTATTTTTTTCTTCTTTTATATATTCTTTGTATTGTTTACACCTATATTTGTAGCTTTATATTGTAGCTTAGCTTCAGTATTTTCCCAGGCAGGAAGACAAAACAGGTTCTGAGGCCCCTATGCTTAGTTCTCCTTAGAAACCAAGGCCAAAAACCAGCTCTTTGAGACACATTTTCATCAACAAAGTACAGACTCATCTGGGGGGGGGAGGATTTAGAAGGGGCTTGGACTGGGGGGGGGGGGAGGGAATTGCATCACCCCTTGTGCTCCTAATTGGTGGTTTTTTGTCAATTATGCTAATTTACCAAACTTAGAAAATTGGATGCACTCCTGTTGGGGGTGGGCTTTTGTGGACATTTCTCCATAACTGCCCCTGGAGGCCTCCAAATAAAAACCAGCCTTTCTATTACCTCCTATATTGTAATTATCTCAGAAGCGTGTGCTGTTTCATTTCTAGGTTGAAAAAGGCATCAAGCCTTAGAATTCCACGAGGAAGTTTGGAGTCTGAAAAGCAAATGCAGGGAGCCGAAAGCACACACTGAAAGGTGGAACTGAGTCACAGTCAGATGAAAATCAGTAAAGGAATCAATTCCCAGCGTGCTGCAAAGCCCCGCTCGTAGGACAGCTGGGCTGGGAGGCGCAGCGTGGCGGCGGCAGGTGGGCAGGGAAGGTGGCACTCCAACATCTGCCTGCCCGTTCCCCCGACGTTCCACACATCTGCAGGGCCCTGCCAGCCACAGCTGCTCCCTTCCACGGCCAGGGGCTGAGCTGCTGGGTCAGACACCTGCTCCCTCTGACAGATGGGAGCCTCTTGCAGCGTCACCTCGGGAGGATGCTGCTGCCAGAGCCCCCTGCTCAGCCCCGCCCGCTCCCCTCCAGCTCTTTGCTCTCCTGGGCAGGGCTGCCCCTTCGCTTCAGGCCCAGGGGTGATTTGGTTTCAGACATCAGTGAGTGAAAAAAGCCTCCGTGCTGAGCGGGAACCTTTCCACCTTAGGGTGTATAGAACAATTTAAGTAAAAGAATGATGATTTTTTTTTTACTCATAGGAGTTTCACCTCTGTGAAACAGCTACACAAAATAATAGAGTTTCAGAGGGACAAAACTTCAACTCTACCTGTAAAAATACTCTGGAGAGAGACCTGAAATGTCTTTGTATATTTGCATAAATACAACCAGACTCTCTCCTTAAATGTCTCGTATAGAGGCAGCAAAATAACTCAATCCCTTCTGTATTTTATTTGACAAAAACAACGGTATGTGCTTATTTTTGTGTTATTCACTGCTCTTGTTTGTGTGATATTCATTGCTCTCTTCTCCAACGCCCTTGCTCTGAGAAAATTGAAACTTCTATTAATTAAGAAAAGTTCATTAGTTCAACAGATTCATTAACCTTTGTTGGGAAATGTACACTGAGCACCAAATTAATCAGCATTCTGAAATCAAGTCACAATTTATCTCTCTGTGTATTATTTTTTAAAAAATGTTTTTTGATATAGATGTACATAAACCCAGCCTACATAATTCTGGGAATTCTTATTTCCTACTTTAATTCCCCAGTGGTCAGCTCTCACGTGAAAATACGGTTTTGTACCTTATTTAAACAAAAGACTAATTTGAGAAACCACCTGGGATTTCAAACCTGTTTTCAGACATTATTAATTCAGAAGTATTAGGCTGTGCCCTCCTCTGACTCCAGCAGTGCCCGCTGAAGAAACGCTCCTTCCATCGAATTAGCCTAATTCCCACTGATGAACCCCCTCCAGATCCTTGTGGTTCTTAATCACTTTCCACCAAATTAATTCATTTATTTTAAACTCAGCTTTTACCTATCAGGCCTTTAACAAACAGCTTCATTTTCCTGGGCAGGGCACGGCAGAGGCTGCGGTGACACCAGGCCCATTTTGCTCCAGTTCTTTTTGGCTGTGGATAAATCCCAGAAAGCTGCATCACATCGAGGTGGTCAGGCTGGTGATGGCTCAGGCTGCTCACCCATCCCTCGGGCCTCTTATTTATATTTGTTTCCAAGACTCCACCAGATGTTAATAGTCCTGACTGACCTTTTTTTATGGCCATTTCAACTTAGTTCATGACTCAAAAAGACATGAAAAGCAGGTTATTTTGACAGTATTAATATCTTACAGTGATATTTCATTTGAATTTTTCTCCCGGTTCCGTAGTTAAGGTCACAGAACTCATACCAGTGTTTTACTACTTGTCATGAATGTGAAGAGCTGACTCTACTGTAAAACCTTTGTTCTTCATTAAAAATGAGGGCAGCAGCCTGTGAACCTGAGCAAGAGAAGGCTAATTTTGGATCGATCAAGTCCTTTCAGTGGTGACATGGACACAGGTGCCCTCGCAGCAAAGGCCGAACCCATCCTCACTTTATCACCACATTCGTTTCAGAGCCCCTCTCGTCACATTCCAACCTCCAGTCACTAATTTTTGTCACGGTTAAACCAAGAATTAACATCTCTGCAGTTCCCTCTATCACCGAGTGCTACATTTCAATATAAGGATATTTCAAAGTGGTGTTGCCAGCTGCACACAGTTTCCAAACAGCACGGAATACGTTATTGGTGGGAAAGTAAAGTTGGAGTGAAAACCACTCACGAGATGACTATCAAAGAGTTAGCACTTTAAGATACTTGTTTCACAGAAATCAGCTCATTGATATCAGACAAAAGGAGCTTGGGAAAAATTTCTCGTCTTCAATCACATGTAGCTTACATTGAATTTTCTGTTTCAAATGAGTTTCTGTTTCTGAAGAGTTTCTATAATCTTTAGCAAGATCCTAATTTCAGAAGAAACACTAACTCATTTTTAACAAAGTGATAATTATAGCTGCACAAGAAAGAACTGACAATTAATTGTATTATTTTTTTAACCGTTGGTATTCAGAAACTATCAAACTTGCAGGAGTATTGCACTCAATCCAAGCTACCATTTATCCATCACTGTTTACTCATTTTTTTCAACATTTCACTAGACCTTGTCTGGTGAAACACTGCTCCATTGGCCAAATTCCATAATCACCTGTGCCATTAACTACTAGAAGCTAATGAGCAACAGCAAAGCCCGTGAAGCCTGCTATAAACAAGTTTCTTTCTCCTTCTGGTAGCGAAGAAGGAACTCAGTGTGAAAACTTCATAGAAACACATGTTGCTTGTCCCCATCTAAAAGCGGGAAACAATTCATGGAGATGCTACCCAGAAGCTTCAACGACCAATTCCCACTTCACCACACCTGTGACAAATTCTGATGCAATACAAAGACACACATTGGTTTTAAATGTTAGGAGGTAGTTTACTATTTCATATCGATTACTGCCTTTCTGTCACAAGGTTTGTCTTCATGTCTGTCCAATTTTAAATTGTTAAATGCAATGTTGTACCAACACGGAGCACGACTCAGACGCAGGTATCGCTCAAAGCAGCCCCTCAGAGACAAAAACCAATGTCCTGACTGCACACACACCGAGTGCAGGTGTGCTTAAGAGAAACTTGGTGCTTCAGAAGAGCACAAAGAGGAGGGCTGGCCAAAGTGCAGTCAGAAAACCCCCAGTCTCCACAGGCTGGAAATGCAAGGACCTACGTGACTCTCTATTACAAATCGTGAAATCCATCACCTCCGCAGGTCACCTGCCCAAGACCAGTGACCCCGTGCTGAAAGTCACCAGTGTGACCAAGTCGTGCTGCTAACCGAACACAAACCTCCCATCTCCCTCCTCCTGCCCCTTTTGCTTTTGAATCTGCAGAGCAATCTGGGCAGACTTCATTCTTTCCTCCTTGGGGAAGTCAGACTCTATTGCATGTGCTCTCTTTTAATAGAAATATTGGATATCACATCCCCAGAGAATCTTGAAATCTTGCAGTTAAATGGAAAGAATACACTTGACCATAGATCTCAGACTGATGGAGATACACTCTATGCAAGTAATATAAATAAAATATTAATTCGGAGGTAATGGGAAAAGTGCTTTCCTAACTTTTCTTTCAATTTTAAAAAGCTTGAGACTTTCTTAGCTCAAGAGGAAAATTCCAGCAAGTTTTGAATTTTCATAAAAGCAATAAAAGACTTAAAAAAAAAAAATAGTTCTTCTCAGGTCCTCAAAGGTATTTAGGCATTTACCTCTCTCCTAAAATTAGCAGTCACGCAATTCTGAAAATGCATCTGAAATATGGATCCTTACCAATTTAAATGAGGACTGTGCACACCCTCCCCAAACTAGATGTAGAGCTTAAATTTTAAATAATGCAAATACACTAAACATATGAAACTATAAAACAGCTCGTGTGGATGGTTAGGCACACCCATCTCCATGCACATTTTAATCACTAGTCAGCATTTGGGAGTGTTTTGGGGAGTTAAGTTTGTGCTGTTATAGACCTGGAGCTGACTTCATTGAGGTCACACTCCAAGGCAGAATTGCACCAGGCAGAGTTTAAATCAATGGGGTGTCTCACATCTGCTGATAAACCACGAGTGCCCCACCAGCCCATCTGCTGGGAGCCAGGCGCCGTGGGCTGCAGGGGTGGCACTGAGTGACCTTCTGCTTTGCGCAGCTCATCAGGATTAGCTCCCCTTGGCTGCAGGAACTCCCTCACCTGCACTGCGTGTTTACAACACTGGGCATGGGTTTGGTGAGCAAGAGGAGAGTTCATCTGCCCATAGCCCTTTGTGCTTTGCCTAACGGAGTCTCAGTGAAGGGAACGGGTAAGTGCAGCTTCATTTCCGACTAATTACATTAAGCTAATACTTCTACAAAACTGAGTTAATGGCTTGATATTGCTCATACAGTCTCTATAGTAAAAAAAACAACCAAACAAAAAAACCCCAACTACCAAATCAATGGTAAGTCATTTTTAAACCACAGAAGAACAGTTTTACTGTG
The DNA here is from genome assembly GCA_013398855.1 of Mohoua ochrocephala. Classification (NCBI taxonomy): domain Eukaryota; kingdom Metazoa; phylum Chordata; class Aves; order Passeriformes; family Acanthizidae; genus Mohoua; species Mohoua ochrocephala. The sequence continues at coordinate 453,124 of VZTA01026186.1, forward strand.
TTCTGTAAGAGGATAAAACTGCAACCTGGAAAGGAGTTAACTCAAGGCATCAAGTCTGTCATTCACATTTGCTGTCAGCCAAAGATTCGATGGGGCCAAACCCAACAGAACCTCCTTTGTGCTGTTCTAGATAAAGTTCCTTGAACTTACAGAAGATAAGAGAAGAGATTTCTATCACCAGAGAGATTTCTCTCTGCGTGAGCAGACTCCGGGCAGCTGAAGCTCTCCCCGTGCCATGGGGGTCACCAAAGCATCATGTCCCAGCCCAGTGCAGAGAAGTGCTGCGCTTCAGTAGCAGCAGCACTTGGCCACATCTCTTCCAGTGCCTCTAGAACTTCACTCAGGATGCGACAGCATCCAAGAAAATAACACACCAAAGGTGGCCAATAGACCCATGAACCTGAGGGGCTTCAAGTGTGGCTCCCGTGCTGCAGCCCTCCCCTGTGCTTGAATTGCACTGCTGTAATCCAAATCTGCATAGATGCAGGAAAATGTGAGTGACAAGAGCCTGCCCGTGCTGGGGCACTGCTGGACAGAGATGCAAACCCAGCCCCAGCCCACCTCTGTGGGAACAGTGATGGGCAAAACTGCCTGGGAATTCATTATCCCTTCTCATTCTCAGCTTCTTCGTGCAGGACACCCCCTTCTGCCCATGGAAACGTTTTGGTGTGAGACTCTGAGACTCAGAGTGTGATTCTGCTGATCTGTAGGGGCCTTCCATTTCCCAGAGCCACTCAGAGGTCCCATATAACAGACTTGTCCAGCTCCATGGCGAAGTCACCAGTCTCTTCCATGGGATGTGGCCCTCTGGCAGGATCAGAGCCACCCCACACAGCCTCCCTTGACCCCAAGATGTCCCTCTGTTGGACCTGAATGGCAAAAGGGTTTCGACAGCAAAGGTGCTGCCACCTTTATCTTACGGGAACCTCTGCACTGGGCACAGAGAAAGTGAAGGTCAACAAAAATACTGAAGAAAACTTCAGTACTGGAAAGATTCTCACACCTAGCACAGGTCTGGGGCTCCCAGCTGCCACAGCATTTATGACCAAATAAATAAAACCACTCTATGTTATGACAGTCTTCAGGTAAGCAATGACACTAATTGGGCAAGGGAGCTCCCCTCTGATACTTGAATTGCAGCACACATTAAAAAAGAATGCTAATGAGATTATAATAAGATACTACATTTACAAAGCCACCTTTGTTACAGAGTAAAAAACACTGCAGAGTGGAACGAGTCAAAACCATAATAAGAAAGAGATACTGAGGCATTTTTACCCTTCTACTACTGAAATTATGTCCCCATACTGTTTAAAGAATAACAATGACAATATTTTGCTCAATAGAGGATTGCAGAGAGCAGCAAGGAAAATATGGCAGAGGTTGGCAGTAAAGTCAAAATTTACAATCTGTAACACTGCCATGTCTTGACATGAGAATTACTTTTATTGGAAATGTTATATATTCTTCACAGATTGCACCTATATTGCAAAAAACCTTCAGCAAACATAAGACAACTGCCACGTTAGAGCAAAGCACCGGCAGAAAGAAAATGAGAAAGCAAACATTTCTTGCTAAAAATCCTTATAATAAAGCATGGCATGCACACGGCTGTAGAGCTGCTATCCAATACAAGGACACGGAACCTGCTCGCAAATACACCTTCTACCAAAAATTAAAACGAAAAAACGGAAAGATTCCCTCCATTGGTATGCAGCCCTAGCTCAAGGTGAACTTGAAATCCTAAATTACAGCAAGCAAAAAGTGTCAACAAAATTTACTGAGAGAGCAAATTAAATATGCTGAAACAATGAGAACGCTCCAGAATCTAAAGTTAATCCAAGTGTAGGATGGGGGGGATGCCAAAACGTATTCTCCTGCTTGTCTAAACAAAACTACCATATAACCTGTAATTATCATCCTTCTGCCCTTTGTTAAAAGAAGTTTTAGGGATCTGAAGGATTGGTGTAAATGGGAAGAAAAATTCCTCACATCATTCATAAGAAAAGTTTCATAACCTAATTGTGCCCCCATACCTGAGGGGCTGCCTTTAGTGACCCAAGCTAAAACACCCAAAACTCTTTTTAGGGCACAAGTTTTAAACCAATATGTTCTCACAACTTAAAATAAATTTTTGTAAAAAGGTAAAACTTACACACTTTTTGATTGCCATAAACCTGTCCCATAAATTGTATGACACGTCTTTTTCCTAAACTGAGGAGCTCATGACTGGAAGACACAGTGAAAGAACAATCATAAAGGACATAAAAGAATCCTATGCAAAGGTTTATGAATATTGGCTATTCCTAATATTCATCTCTATAGTGATTTTACATAACTTCTCTTTATTGCATATTCATTTTTACTGCATATTCATTTTATCAATGTCAAGTGAAAATGAATATCCTCAGCTGATGCTAGAGGGACTTCCTTTCCCCCCACCTCTCTTTCTTCTTAAAATCCACTTTCTTCCTGCCTTTCCATTTGTGCAGAACTCCGAGCTGCAGCCGTTATGTTCTGTAGCACATTTTGGGGCAAACGAATCCCAGCTTTCCACAACCTGGGCAAAACAAGTCGTGGTAATGACACCTTTTTGCTCCACTGTATTTATTTGCCAGCAGGGTCCCAAATGGCAATTCCTGCCACAACACAGCTGCTGCTGCTGCTCTCAGTCCCTGCGAGGAAGGGACAAATGCAGAAATGTCATTATTTATAGTACACGTGGAAGAAAGCACAAGAAGTCTTTTTCACGACCCAAAGGGTACTGGAAATCGGCTGCCCTGAGGATGCCAGTCTCAAATGCACCCCAATAAAAACTCACAAGCCTTCACTGCAATAAACAGCATCCCTCCTCAAGGGAGTTAATTCTGGAGTAATTTTGATGTATGTTGATCTGCAGGGTCCTTGTTGGAGGGTGTAATATCACACTGCTTTATTCTTTATAGAGCATATAGAAAAATCTGTGAGACTGTGAAAGAAGGTAGGAAGAAAATTACATTAGGAGAAGAAGGAAACAGGTACTCCAAGAGCAAATAAACAGGTTTGTGGGGTTTTTTTTCTTCATTTCTTTCTTTCCTTGCTCTGATCTTCATTATGATCAGCAAAGCAAGACAGCTGTTTTAAGATTTGTGTAAGTTTCCTACAATATAATATATTCTTTACATACCCAAATAAATAAAAAGGGAGTATAAATGTATTAAAAATAATCCCACTACTGAGTATTAAACTACTGTGAAGCACACACCTTCAGGTACTACTTAATATAAACCCCTTACTAAGAGGTGCCTGTTCAGTACATGCCTGCCCATCTCTAACAAACAGGGACTGAATCAAAACACATTCAGGCAAAAATTGTTCCTGTTCCACAGAAGACGAAAAAGAACATTTGCCTTAGCAAAGACAAAAGGTGGTAATTCAGCACCAAATACGAAGAAGGTGATTGTTTTCTGTCTCAAAACTGGGTGCTGGGGTTATTTCCTCCTTCGTGACAAAGTGCCACCAACATTAACAAAGAAGACAAAAAATTGCCATATTTGTACAAACGTATTGGATGAGACTTTTAAGAACTTGAAGGACTTGGCAAAAAATCTAACAGTAATAGTAAGCAAACAGTTTAAAAATTAATTTGTTTTCTGGAAACATTTCTTCTCAGTGCTCCTTTTCTCCATATAATGTTTCCATGCTGGTACATAAATTCATCTTTCTTCACTCATTTTGTCTAAGCTGAGACTTCCATTGTTTACAATATAATTTAACATAAACACACCGTCCCAGTGATCTCTTTCCAGATGAGCAACTTCGAACTCCACTTAAAATTCTCAAAACTTTGTATGTGATTGTTTGGCAGTGAACATCCATGAGTTAACAGGAATGCAAAAGACCTTTGTTTTGTTTTTTGAAGGGTGAAAAAAAAAACCAAAACAAAACAAAACAAACCAGCCAACATTTCTCCACAGATTTCAAGTTTTCATTGTATTATTCCCCATACAGTGTAATGTAAGATAGTGGAAAGATCTGAAATATTTCTTAAAGATAGAAGGAAGGAAAGGGTGTAATAACAGCAATTGATTTCCAAATTCATGATCTTCAAATTATCTCTATTCCTACCCATCATAATCTGCCTATATTGAAGGGTATGGCAGTCACCTGTTCTACCTGTAAATACTGGAGTCACACAATTAAATCCAAGAATGTTAAACCAAGCTCACCTAGGAAGATGTGTCCATTTGCTCTTTAAACATTCTGGCACTATTTTCCCTCTGATTTCAAGTGTGTATGGAAAAAATGAAGGGAAAAAAAAAAAACAACAAACTGATACAGGTTGAGTAAACATCCCATAAGATGAAATTTGCTCGAGTTCAGAAGGCCCCTACAATCTTCACTCCACTTCCCCTTTCCTCCAAGCAGCAACTGCTGTGTGTACAAATTCTCAAGGGGAGCAGTCTCCGAATTCCCCCATCAGCACAAGCAGAATTTACAGGAGAAACAGCTGCTCACACACGGGAAAAGGGCAAAAGTCCTAAAATCTGCCCGAGAGAGCCAGGGTTTAACTGAGCCTCGCAGGGTGGGACAGCTCCTTCCAGCTCCCCTGAGCCCCATTACTGCAGGGATGGTTTGTGTTCCTTTTTCTAAGCACCTAAAGCTCCAGGAGCTGCACCGAGCCCTGACTTTAACCCACACTTACTTCACCCAGCAGGGCAGGCAGCACCAGCTGAGCTGAAGGGCTCACGTCTGATTGTGATGAAGCAAACAAGGCAAACAGTTCAGTGTCTCACAGAATTAAATGAAAAACAATAGGAGTAGCAAATGCCACGGAGGAGAGCTAAATTGGCTTTCAAAAAGCTGCTGAAATGAAAAGGAAACTCAATTCACTGGCTGAATTATTTACAATTATATTGTTTTCAAAGACTGGTTTTAATAACAGAACGTTTGGTCGTGTTGGCTTCACCCCAGATCGTTCCTTTAAGCTGCTCAGATCCACCTAAATCAGATGAAATTCACCTAAAACCTGCATCAAGATTTTACTTCAGCTTTTCAAACCCACCTATTCCATCCAGGGACACCTTGCAAAGCAGTTTTTCCAGGTCCCCCTGCTGTTCCCTGGGAAGTGCCTGACACTGCCTGGTGGGGTGTTTCGGATGGCTGCAGGGGACAGCAAGGCCTGGGCTCCTCTGCGTAAGGGCGTGACACAAACAGAGCCCAGATCGGGGACGATTCCCCCAAATTAACAATTTTGAAGGAAGGATACAGGTGGCTCCTCATGTGTTTAAATACAGTGATTTTACTGCTCTATAAGATCAGTTATCCCATACATGATTAGCCTGCTTCGAGCATCAAATCCACGTCCAAAAGTCATTTGATTTTCATAGTCTCCCCAACTTTAGCCCATTCAGTTCAATAACCTTCTTTCAGAACGAGTATTAGCTGAGTTTTTCTGCACATGGGGAAGGCTGCTATATACCCTGGCACCTCCAAGGGCTAAGAATGTGAATACTGCAACATGGAACCACTTCCAACATCATACACAACTCGTGGCTTCCAAGGTTTCATATGGAAACCTTTGAAATGCTCTATTTTTTTTTTTAGAAGATCATTTATAATCTTCTATTCTAAACCAAAGACTTTTGTAGAGATTTACTGTAACGACAGAATTTCATGTTTCTGACAAGTTTAACTTTTCCTGAAAAGAGTTTAAATAAAGCTCTGGAAAATGTATACAACTCCCTGAAACCCCATTTATACCAGCTTCCTTCTGATGTCAAATTATTATTCCAGTTGCCTTAGTTACATCATTTCAGCATCTCAGACATGGATACCTCTGCCTTATCTCCACAGATAGAATTTAGAAAATTCATTATTTCTCTATGCATGGAGTCTTTATTTCCAGAATGTTGCTCGCACGTTGGTGGCTTCATTTATTCCTGTACTTAGGGCAGATAGGAGAGCCAGGGAGCACGAAGAATTTCTCTGGAAGATTTATACAAACACCGCTCCTACCAGCTGGAGGCCTGAAATAGCAGCTTAAGATGCATTTTGCTGTTTCCAGCATAGCTGGACATCCTGGCTGCTAATGTGTCACGAAGCTGCTCTTTGGTTACACAAAATCAGGCACAGCACTCTTTCCTAATTTACCACTTAACCACACATCTGCTCAAACCTTCTCGATAAGCCGGGGCGCAGTGAGGGAATTGCAACCAGATGTTTTTTTCCATGCACAAGTTAATAAAGGCACTGTACCCTTAATTTTGACACCTTTTGTTCCAGCTGTGGCACGCACCACCCAACAACCGCGACCCCAAATCACCGGGGACACCCGACTGCACCCAACCACCCGGCTTGGGACAGACTCCACCAGCCAGGTGAAGTTTATTAAAAGCCTGAAACATTGATAAATCTCCAGGGAAGCCTGACTTTAACGCATGGCATTTAGAGGTAAATGGCTGGTGGAACAGAGAGGCTCCTTCCTGCAGCTCTCCGGGACCGGAGGCTGGCTCAGACCAACTCCTTTATCACCCTCACACTAATTGTGATGCATCTTGAAATGATTGGAGCTATTGTTAGAACAGGCCCTGTCAGCAGCTGGGACACGGTGATTAATAGAAATTTCTCTTTAATTCCTTGGGACGGAGAAGCCTAAAGTCACAGTTGAGCCCTGGACCCCAATTATTAGGTGATTAATGAAATTATAATCGCCACCCTTCCGCTCACATTCATCACTGGGTTTACTATTAATCATTAGAGGGAAAGTACAGGGAAAAGAAAATATTTTACAAGCACTGTGCTCCAGACACATGGGAGAGTTGTATTTGGGTCAGGAAAATATTCTCTCCACCAAGCTGGAGCCAATGTGTGTCATTACCAACAACTTAAGAGTGCTGACGGTTCAAGTGAAGGTCAAGCTTGCTAATAGCAATCATTTTCTGCCTGATAACAACAGCTACACCCGATCCAGCACTCCAGACACAGATCCAGACCAGGTGGCCATCAAGGTAGAAGAAACAGGGCTTAGCATCCCTGCCAGTAAATGGAACAGTCAACCCCAGCAACAAGATTCCCTTCTGAGTCATAAGGATGTTTCTTTTAAAATCACGTGATATAGAGATGCTATAACTGCACTGTGTCTGTCTCTGGGCATGGGCAGGCTTGGACCATTGGACCTATCTTCTGACATACTGTACACCTATTTTCCAAGCCTGATTATTTCCCAAAGACAACTCAAATTGGCCAACACAGTTCCAGCTTCACAGGAATTAAGTGAATATTTTTTTTGTCTGTAAAATATCCAGTTGAAAAAGGAAAAAAAAAAAACCAACCCAAGAGCTGAGTTAGAGCTGCTTTAGCCCTGTAGCATTAATGTCAGGAAAGGTCAGAACCAAGATTTTTTTCTTCTTTTTTCCCTTCTCTACTGATCAGATTCTATGAAAGAATAATTAGTTTTTCACAGATCAAAAAACTATGCAGGGGAAGGAAATTAAATGCAAGTGAAGAAAAAGGCTGAGGTTCTTTTGTCTCTTTTGGCATGAACAGCTCTTGCAAAATTTAAGGGCTCCACTGGCATCACCCCCCATGAGAGACTGCAAGAGGAAGAAGGAAGATTCCCTTGTGGGCCACAGAGCTGTGTCCTCAGACAGAAGCTGGGCAGAGGAAGGGACAGGTCTCCATTGTCCCCAAGCCTGCAGCCTCTGCTCTTCACCACCTCGATGCATTTGTGTTCTTGCAGCTACACGGTGTAAACTAAATGAGTATTTACCTTGTGCTGATCTGTATCAGGTGAAAAATCACCGTAATTTAGATCTCATTTGTTTATGTAATAAATGATTTGTTTATACCGAACTTGATGCTTTACTTCAGCTCCTCGAAATTTCATTAAATCACAAAACACTTGTGAGACCATGCCTAGGAAAGGCAGAAACAGCCAGGCTGCCACAGCCCTCTGTGTATTAACAACCAGAGCATGCAACCACTTCGCCGTGTTTACCGGCAGAAAGAAGTGATTTCTGTGATCAGCCACTCTTGAATACGTCTGAAACTCTGATTGCAGGTGCTTTTTTTAGTGCTGATTGAAGCAAACATTCCTCAACTGACATCCTGTGAGTTTTAAACAGGAGGTGGGTGGGGACGGCCATGCTGGTGAGGTTTCACAATGCTAAATTCCAGTCTCCGGGGGAAAATAAAAGACCTCACTAATCTTTGATGTAATTTATCTGAGCATATGCCAAAGTGCACTAAATTGTGTAAGGGAGGATAATAAATATCTCAGTGCATGACAGAGAAGGAATGGAGAGCTGTGGAGCTCTATTGCACTGTTCAATCAGAAGGTTGGGTCAGTTAATGCTCGAGCTCAAGGCTGAGCATCAATCTTGGCAGTGCTGTGACATCCCACAGCGGGGACACCAGGCAGCTCACGGGTTCTTAGCTGGGTGGGCATGAAAAAAAAACATGGCAGGAACTGACAGAAATTAGCAGTATTGCCTGCAAACCAGTAAATATTATTATATTTATAAATATTATTATTCTCATGATGAAATTGGATATTAAAAGCTTCCAATTAGAAACCAGAGATAACAGACATAGCTGTAAATTGGGTTGAAGATTTGGCAGAGAACCATGGATTTTTCCAGATTTCTCTTAGTACAAATTACAAAAAAACACACCTTACCATCATGTGTTAATCTAAGAACTATATACTGGAGACTGGGAAGCTCCTGACTGTCTGTACCTGGAGTACTCCTAAAAACGAAGGAGAATTTGTTTTTTGGTTTGGATTTTTTTGATTTCAACTTCCATAACAGAATAAAATCCTCTGTTCTTCGTTCCCCCCAACTCTTGTAACAGTAATTTCACAATAAACCAATACAGCCTCATCTAAATCCTACGAAAAAAAATTAAAGCCATGTTAAGATTCTGATAATTCAATGATGAGATGACTTTATTGGGTTAATACTTAGTCAATGCAACACCTTAATCAATTACTTTCCAGAGAAGCTCCCAAATTTTCATACTTCCTGTTCGTGCTTAACATTTTGGTGGATACCTTACACAAGAATCTCTCAGGGTGGGGCATCTACTTCCATCAAATTTTTCCAATCACACACAGCATTCCTTGTTTCTCTTATGCACACACACAACAGTTTTACTCATGTTGTATCATGAGGGACACCCCACAGATAGAATCACCAAAATATAGTTTACAGCTCAGAATGAGGAAATTGCTTGGCAGAGATTAACCCCACATGTAAAAAATTGATGCTTTGTACCCTCCTCTCTGGACTCCTCAGCAAAGTGAGAGCTGCTTGAACCATTGGAGGGCTCAACACACAAAATGTGAAGTTCCTGCTTGGGTCTGCAACTGGTGGCTGCTGGTTCCCAGCTCCAATGCAACCCCAGGGTGGGAGGTGCGGGTGGTAACAAAAAATTACCTCGATAACCAGAGATATATTTTTACAAACCATATGAAAGATGAACTTAGAAGCCCAAATTCAATAACTTCTTGAATAGATTAACTCCAGCTTTCTAAATAATACAGCACATATTAGAAAGGGTCACATTTATACTGGCTTTAACAGACCCAGGAGGGGAACTACAGTGGTTGCCTTTGATCTATTGGCCTATATTAAACAGTGATGTGCTGGAGCATTGGGAAATGTCCTAATTTATTCCTGGAAAATACGTATGCATATTGTCAGATGGAACGTTCTTTATGCTGCAGTGGTGTATTTTATGAGACTGATTAAAAAAAGTAAAAGGAAGCAGAGAAGTGTGTCATCCATCCCAAATTGAACAGGCTGGCTGGCTAAATGGCTGAGAAGCAATTTTGATTGAAATTCTTTGCATCAAGATATTCACTTTATTTTGTCCTACAAAATGCTCCTTTCTAGGCTCAGGAGCAAAGTAAAAAAGGGGTGCATAATGAGCAGCCAATTCCAGATCACAGATATTGCAGGGGAAAATAAGAGTGCCCAACACTTATTAAAGTCTGTGCAGTTACAGGCAAAGAACTGAGCTCGAGCTGCCACTCCTGAGCCAACCCTCGGCCTTGCAGGGCTCTTCCAGCAGCTGCCTGGGTTTGGGGTGTGAAGGTGCAATAACAGCAACCTCATGGCACAGCCACGGTGGGGGGAGCTTTGCTGAGGGTTCAACACACCTGTGGGAACTTCAGAGCCTGGTACCCAGGCATGCAGCTCATAAACCTCCTGAATGTGAGAGTGCTACACCTATGCCAGAACTATTCCACCTGCACCCTGAGCTCCGTGCACGTTCCAGCGCATTCAGGAGTTTTGTTAACATGTGCTAGTTAAAAAGAAGAAAACAAAAAACCTGCCTAAGACAGGCAAAGAAATACAGCTCTGCTCTCAAACACTAGATCTGTCAGCCTTTTTCGCCTTTTTCTTTCATTTTTTCCTCAGAGCAGAAATAGCAAATAGAGGAAAAAAATATTTTTTTCCTTTGCATTTTCTAAAATTGAATTTTCCCCGTTTCCCACATATGTTCTCGCTGCACCACTTTCTGGCAATACTTTCTGTAAGGGGCAAATGTTGCACATCCGTTTCTAATCAGAAGAATTTAACAATATTCCATCAGTGGAGGCAGTTTGCATTTATACTGTCAAATTTTTTTATTTTTTTTTTAGAAGAAATGTGAACACTCGTCGCTAGCCAGAGTAGCTGTGGACATGAATAGCAGCCTAACTGCCTCCTTCTGCAAAAAAAAAAAGGTTCCCCCCTTGGTACCAGCTGAAATTCTAATCAGAGTTCCCTCACAACACAGATATTGTAGGTGTGCTGTGCTAGTCATTGCTGTTATTATAAACGACATTTCAGGAATTGAAAAAATTGTAGCTTGTCAGTTGAGACCTGTAATCGTTTTCCATTCAGCAAAAGGGTTTAACAGGGCTGCTGGTAAAAGGAGGAAAAATACATTCCCTTCTCGCTAATCTCACAGAGACACAAGTGGTCTAAATTAACAATTATCTTAGACAGGGAGGGAGATTGCTAATAATGCAGCATTGGAATGAGAGTTAGTGTGTTCTGATGGGAGTTTAATAACCCCCCCAGACCCAGGCTGACCGGGACAGGGACAGCAGCTCCATGGGAGGGGAGCAGAAGTGATCCCTGCCCTGTCTGAACTGTGCCCAGGGCATCCTTGGTGCCACCTGCACTGGGCACTCGTTCAGCAGAGTGACCGTGCTCAGGGTTCAGGGGGCACAGGAAACATCACCTCAGGTACCACCCTGCAGCAAGGAGAGGCCACCAGACAAACTGACTCCAGAAACAAAATGTCCTATGTTTAATCTCCTATGCAGCCCAAGAGGAGTTCCCACACTCTGTGCTGTTATTGCAGCCCTAAATGGAAAGTCATTTTAATATAATCCCTTGGGAGAACTTCAAATTGCTCCCTAAAGTGGAATAAATGAGAAAGATGGTTTAAACTTTCAGATGTTTAACTATGTATTTCTACATAGAATAACATGCTTGCTGCTGTCTGTGTGCACGAAAAGAGAACTTATGTTCATAATCTAAAGTACAAGTTACATTAGAACTCTTAAAAAAATATAATAGCCTTTCTAGATGATAGCATATATTAGAAATAAACATTCAGGACTAATTCAGAGTACAAGCAGATAACTATGAGATAAGCAGTGAAAAAAGATAAGGGGTATGATTAACATTGAAGTTGTTGTAGTGCCCTACAGGGGAAGGGAAAAAAAAAAAAAAAAAAAAAAATCACTGTTAACCATAGACTTGAAACATCATCTTCAAAACAAACCAGAGAAACCTAAACCTCTGCTCCTAACGATATTAACAATTATCAAATGTTATAATTCTCTGAGCAGGATCTCAGCGATTCAAGCTAAGGAGAGCACCCCTGGTCTCCAAACTGCTGCTGCCCCAGCCCCGCTGTCACAGCGAGTTGAAATCTCACTGCCCACTTAGTCAGGAAATCAGAGCTCCCCTTCCTTCACACGAAGCACTTCATCCTCTGGTAAGCATTGCAAAAGGTCCAAGGCGCTGTAGGAAGAATGGCTGGGTAATAAAAGTGTAATTGAAATGGCTGTACTGCTGCCTCATTTCATTACTCACACTGGCCTCTGCTTGTTAAATTTTAAGATCTCTTGGGAAACCAGTGCATAATATAACAACACTCCAGAGTGTCAAAACAAGCCCTGCTATGATTTATCTCATGCATGACATCAAGGATCTATTTTAAAGTAAAGATTTTACCAGTCAAACAAGCCCTTAAATTTTTCCAGTTCCCTGAATTTAAAGAACGTAGACTGAAAATTCTGGACAAATTCAAGGTATTTCTAGACTTCCAGTTGCCTTTGCCTTCCTGAAACGTTTTGAGTCTCCTTGCTCCTTTGCATCTCCAAAGTCATTATAAGAACAAAATCTAATCTGGGTTTCTTGAACAACAATTAGTATAAGAAAACAAAATTTCATCAAGGAGGCGACTAACAGAAGAAAAACAAACAAACAAATACAAAATCCAATTACAAGCTTAGAAATTCTTTGTTTTAAAATAATTTTAAAGTTCCACTCAACACCCAGGGATTGCAAATGCTTGAGGTTCACACACGCCAACATTTCAGGGAAGGATCTCTGGATACCCAGCACACCCCTCCTGCCACGGGTGCTCCCTTGGGCCACCTCCCAGCTGGCCTTTGTCCCACTGGGTGCTTTGAAGCTGCCTTTTGAACCACAGCTTTACTAACAAGACCTCCAATAAATGGGCTCTGACAGGTAACAGAGGCAGAAGGTATCTGCATTTCTGCACCTCCTTGCTGACTTCGCCAGCAACTGCAATTAAATTGGGAAACTCCTACAACCACAACTACCATTTGAAAAATTCCTTCTGCTTCCTGCTCCATTGCAGCAGGTAAGGTCACCATGGAATATTGTGTGTTATTTGTTTCCAAGGAAAACTGCCACGTGCACAACAGCAGCGCCATTTCTTCTTCAGGCCTTAATTTCCCCTTAAAATCTGCCACGGCCATGGCATGTTAGCTGCAGGAAACACACCATAAAATTAATTTCATCTGGGCTTAATTAGCAGTTTTATATTTAGTTCCTTCCACTCCACGGAGAAGGCTTTGACTTCTCTGCAGCCATGCCTGGGAGTCAGTAATAGGCCCTAGAACACACAATATAACATTTTGCTCCCTGTTCCAGTAGCTCGCTGCTGCTATGGAAGATTGATCGTTTCCAGCGGGCTTTTATTCGGAGGCAATTTCTTCTTTGTGTCAGGAAACTGTGGCTAACTCTGAGGTAAACACCCTGCCAGAGGAACTTTCAGAAGAATACTCAAGTAATGATTTAAGCAAGTACATTTTACACCCACCTGCCCTTGCCTCGTAAAAGGCGACCCAAAGATCAGAAGAGCCTTAGAAGGGACCCAGAACAGCCTTAGAAGGGACCCAGAACAGCCTTAGAAGGGACCCAGAACAGTTTCTCTTCAGAATGCCAGAGCTGGATTTTGCTCAGCACGATCCTGCCACACGAGTGTGTGCCCAAGGCTCAGATAAGTCGTGATACCCCAACGCTGCATCTCAGGGGAAAAAACAGCAGAGGACACAAATTACAAGGGAGATGAAATGATTTTGAAAAACTCCCCAGCAGTCAGGGTTAGACACACCAGGCTTTTGCTCTCTGTTTTTCTGTTTCTTCCTGGCAGATCTAGTGAGTGAAGCCTGTAAGTGATGACTGCTGTTCGTCACCTAGCACCCCTTGGTTCATTCTAACAGTGACTGGTGTAAGAAGTGCATTTCCTAGGCACTGGCAAGAGGACAGCGGGCTGGCACAGGTAAATTTGGTCACCAGGCTCCTTTTCATTCATCCAGCAAATGCTGATCATCAGTCCTCAGCCCTTGGGAAGTGGCAGAACCACCAAATAACCCGGCCAGATCAATGCACAAGGAAACAGGCAATTGAAGCCCTGGGTCTCCACGCTGCTAACACACCCCTGTGCTCTCCCTCCTTTCTATATAAATTTAAACAATTTAAACCTTACAGTCTAGAACATACTGGGGAAGTAGAAATCAATGGAAGCTTTGTTGTTTTAAGAAAGCAATCCCAAGGAGTCTGATACATTGTCTCCTTAGGACTTCAGTTTGCATTTTCATGCAATTGTGTGGCAAATCCTTCGGCTGGAACAGCAAAACAAATGGAGAAGCCATGTGGCCTTTCTGTGCACTGCTCCCCACAGAATGAAATTAATCAGTTACCCAACTTCCACGTTGCGTTAACATTATTGCTCGTTATTTAACAAGAAAAAAATCAGATTTTTATTGTTATAGAACCTCAACCCGTTCTGAACTCTGCAGTTCTGTCAGGGGCATCGACTATAATGATCCAGATCTCAAGGTCAGAAATATAGAGAACTGAGTAAACCCGTAATTTCACACTGTGTAACTCTCTGAGAATACTGGCCCCTGACATACCATGCCATGAAGAAAAACAACGAACTTTCATTTTTGATTTAAAGAGTCTAAGTTTACTCAAAGGTGCTTTGCTATCCCCCAAAGTTTCAGAGCAGTGTAACCAGCCTTTACCACTTGTCAGCATTTAATAGCCTACACCTCAATGATTGATTTTGTTCAATTGGCTTTTTTTTTTTTTCCCCCTCTCCAACTCATGTATTTAGCTTTTAGGTGCAGCAGGTTGACAAGGCATCTATCATGGCTAAACAGACTAATTCAGAAGCATTTATTTTCTGCAGCCCTGTTTGTTTGGTCTTCTGCTGCATCCTTTGTTTTGGATGTTCCCACGTACCAACGCAGCTTTGCCCTGGTTCTGCTACAATATCACAGAAAAGCTCTTCTGTACTTCCCCTCCATCCTGCCTCTCTCTCCTGACCATCCTGACTGCCACCCTTCCCTTCCAAGGGAGTCTGGTTAATTTGGAGAAGAAAGATCACTGAGTAAGGACCTGTATAAATGTTTTGGTAGTTATTAAAACACATTTAAGATGTACCTGGCTCACCTCATTTTAAAAAAATATCATCTCTCAAGACACTACATAAATGGAATAATTTTTTTTTTTCTGTCCAGGAAGTTGGAAAGCATAACAGGCACCTATTTAAGTCCTGCTGCCCAGTAATTCTGATATCTGAGTGCAAGTGATAAGCACTATGTTAAATGTGCAGTGTCAGACACATTCCTGTGTCTAAAGCAAAGAGATATCATTGGAAAAAAGATAATGGCAGCAACATCTGTTAAGGTCTTTCAGTGAAAACTTCTCCCTGAAGACACGAAGTATGCTTCCAAGAGGGATCAATTAACTCAGCAAAATATACACCATGAGTTACCTGCAATCCCTTCAACTAACACAGATGTCTCAGGGCCCAGCAAAGCTAGGGACTAACTTCAAAATAATAATTTTTTTTTTTTTAAAAGAAAAAAAAAATTCTGGGGTGCATTCTGAGCTTCATCTCAGATTGTGGAGACATGGGATAGGGAGTTAGAGCCTGCACAGGAACAGCACAGAAGAGGCAGGAGGAGGGAAATCCTCCAACAGCAATCTTTATCCCTCAGGAAAACTGCGCTAGACAATGTTTGTAAGATGTTTCTTAACAGTTAAGCCCCACCTCCTCTCTAGGAAGATAATTAAGAACTGTCTTTCATCTCAGTGCTGTTTGGTGAGGGTGGGAGTGATGCACAAATTCCTTGAGAAGCTGCTGAGTTAAATCAGGCCTGTTTGCAAGAACTAAAATCTGCTGGAGTACAGCCTCGCTAATGGATTTGTAGCCAATGGAACAAATATCACTTGTAAGTAAACTAATATTTGAGGAATATGTGAGGAAAAACTACTTTACATAAAGGAAAAGACTCCTTCAATTACTGCCCATCTTGCAGCTCCCTCAGGAATTTCCCAGCTCCTTCTATCAGCTCTCTCTAGGTGGTTCCAGCAATGCCTTTATTCCTTGTAAATATTGTTTTATCTTCTAACTGAAGGCAAAAAATCCTTTTTTTTTTTCTTTTCCTCAATCAGGATGAGTGCTGCAAAAAACTGGATAGAGAAGTTGCCTGCGCAGAGCGTTGGGCACGGCTGGCTTGCTTTACAATGGCCAGCAAGAGAGATTCATTCCTTCGGAGGGGAAAACAGCATTTTTCCATTAAGTGAACTCCTGTATAATACAGCAGCATATCTCTGCTTCTTAGAGTCTACACAACCCTCGCTATCCGTGTTTCCAACCGAGTTGTTTACTTTCTCTCAAATCCTCAGCTTGGCAGAGCTTGTGAACAGCCTGCCACGCTGCTGAGCACAGTGCCACAAATATGAAAGAAAGAAGCAATTCTGAAGGAAGCACATCTGAAAGGAGGAAGATAAAATAGTGATGGCACGATTATTTTTATTTTATCAAGTTGCTGTAAAAGTGCCAAGCCCAGAAGCCGAGCGTTTTAGCAGTGCTCTGATAAAAGAAAGCCAGCGAACTCTCCCATCTCTCACTGCTTCTCCCCACAAAATATTAAAAAGAAAAGTTCCGATGTTCCCGAGTCACAACACTTGTAAATCCTGAAACAGAAAGAATGGAACAGATCATAAAGAATCCTCACTTTTACTTAAACAGATGAAGATCTGTGTGTGGGGCACACGTGTGAAAGCAGATAAAGAAAAAACAATCAGAATTGGAAAGAACCAAGAGCCTTGCTCTTGCTGAGACCTGACTGCCTCGTCCCACCGCCTCCTGGACAGGCTGCTCAACAGGGAAATCAAATCAGCACGGAGAAAACGTAAGAATCCACTGTGGAGAGCAAAGATTTCATGGACCTTGGATTTGCTGAGTGCAGAGATCTTCTCCAACCTAATTCTGTGAAACGATCCTTAATATCCAAAAATAAAACTTGGGAAGGAGAAAATTGTAACATGCACATGACAGAGGATCACTGTAAAAATCAGGTTTTCTTACAGGGAAATAACTATAGGAATTCAGAGAGTAAACATGTAAGTCTGAAATATTACCAGATAAACAACCCAGTATTAGAAATGTCCCCATACTGCAAATACTTAATTAATTTATAATTAATTAATCTGGTAATAGTACTTCAGATTAGGATGGCAGTGCCCTGAAAACCTTTAACTGTAAAAAAACCACGCACCTAGAACTAATCTTGTCCATGGCAATAACTGACTGTGGGCACCCTGGCAGAGGAAGTTTCCACAAATGGTGGCAACTTGAGTATTTAATGTGAATCCTTGCTGAAGAGTGAAGAGGAATTTAGAATAAAATCCTGAGGGAGAACGGCAGCACAAAGAGAGGGCGTGACAAATAAAACCAAGTGCAATTTCTGCCTCGGTTCGTAGTTTACACCATCTGTATTGCAGATCTACAGTGAAATTCAGGGCATTACAAAGCACTGTGGAAATTTATGGATTTACAAACAAAGCAGTAGAATATGCATCTTTTCAGGGATGATGAATTCTCCTACAAACACCAACCACTGTCAGAGTGTTTGCAACATTAATTCTTTTCTGAGTCTGGGAAACTTCTAGTGTCTGTTAGAGTTAGACAAACGGCACAGCGCACGACAATTAATTGTGGTGTTTGGGAAAGCACAAAGGCATTGCAAAACAAACCCAAAACATAAAGTTTTGGTAATCATTTTCCAGGTGTTGATCTGCAACACCAGCATCTACTGTCTGGAGCCTGGCATCCTTCTCCAATGGAATTTTCCCTAATTTAACTTAATTAAAAACTCAATTAGAACCAGTTTTTAAAGTTCCAGCAAAGCCCAGTTTGTATTCACAACAGCGTGCAAGAGTGTTGTAGGAGCCTTGCAAATGAAGAATCTCATCCACAGAAAGAATGATACACACCAAAAAACTCTCTCCATCTTCAAGGCAGAGTTAGCTGCCAAACAAAAATATTTCATTTCCTAAGAAAAGACAAATACTGCATTATAAAAACTTGTTCTAAGCATATTTTGAGTTAGCACATAGATTCTGCTGTGTCCTTCAGTTCCAAGCAGGCAGAATGCAGCCTGGACACACCATTTCAGCAGCATCTTTCTGAGACTCCCTGTAATTTGTCTCCCACTGTGACACAAACTTGTCCTGCTGGATGGTGACAGAAGCAGGCTCAGTCAGAGGGACAGAAATGGCTTGAACTCCTATGGCCTGAAAATCAGTAACTGCTCCTGCTTTGCAGAAATACGAAATGGGACAGCACGAAATAAAAAAGAGATCTGGAGGATGATGCCATTTGTTGAAATGATTATGAGAGGGCACACTCGTGTCCCGACACATTGCACAGGCACCTGGATGCAGATCAGGGGACACAGGCAGGGGAGCCTTGTGGCCAGGCTGGACTCTGACATGCCCAGCTCAGCATCTCAATCTACAGTCAAAAGCTGTCAGAGCAGGCAAAGTCTCCGCAGGACCTTTTATTTTTCACTACTTCTCTGTTTTGAAATCCCTTTTAGGTAAGAAAACCAATAAAATCCTAGCAAGAAGCCCCATGTAGCTTTGCTGCCCAGTGAACTCACGAGGCAGAGCCTGAGGAGTGAGAAATATCCATTTTGAAGGGCAGTGCTGCCCTGGGCTAAAAGGGCTCTACACGGCCACCCTGGGTGGCACAGCAGCACCTGCACCCTCTGAGAGGGTCCCTGTCTCCTTGCAGGAGCTAAAACACACCACAAATGCTGACTCTGATAATCTCCCCTCATACGCCTCGTTATTTATTGGATTCTTTCTCAAAGGCAGATGGAGAGAGCAGTGGTGTTAATCTCATTTGGGATTGAATGAGTCCATAATACCCATTACCTTATAGGCACTGGGGCACTGAGTTGGAGCATATCTGCTTCATATGCAACAATTTTCAGCCAAAAAATTAATCAGACCATAAAATACCCCTCAAGAAAAAAAACAACTGATTTCGCAGATGAGGAGCTGCCTGAGAGGGTGAGCGACCCGGCAACCACCTCCACTGCAGACACAAAACAATACTCATATAACTTAGTGGACTGGTGAAATCCCACATTTCAGTTAACTAAATTCAGTCAAAGTCTCTTTTCAACACTGAAGATGTACGAGAGAGAGTTTGGGTGTGCACTGGGGGCCCTAATGGCATTGGTGAGTTATTTGGCCCCCAGCACTGGGTTTCAGCCTTCATCCTTTGGGACCAATAGTAAAATATTCAGTGTTACGGAATCACAGCTGGGGTGAAACTCTGCAGGTGAAGAGCTCACACAACAGAGTGCCTGCTTCTGTTATTGCCTGGGACAAGGCTGTGTTTGCTATCTAGAAAGAAAGACTGGTGTCACTTATTCCTCAGGAATTAATACACAATGTTCTTACTAAACATTGCAAAAGTTTACACTACAAAAAAGACAATCAACCCAACAAAAACACCACCACCACGAAAAGATGGTCACAAGTTTCCTAAAAATTGTGTGGGAAGGGAAACCTCAGGAGATCAACTGAGAGCTGAAAACCCAAAACTTCCAAAAGCTTTCCCTCAAACACTCTCCATGCAAAGGTCCACACGGAAGCCAATACCATTACTAAGATTTAAAACACAACACCAGAGAGATTTTATCATGTTCATGCTTTCCAAAGGCTTTTCAGGCTGCTCCTGTCACTCCCAGATGCATAAATCCCGAGACTAGTGGAACAGTGAAGAGGATGGATCTGTTCCCATTGCAGCTAACTGCCAGTGACAGCCAAGTGGACACTGGAAAATGGACACCTCAATGAATCACAGCTCGTTTATGTTTTCCATTTCAAAATTTATGCATGTTGTGCACAGCTCAGAGCAAGGAAGTTACAGTCCAATGCAACTTAGTGATTTTGATACTCGGAGCTTTCTCCTAAATAACGAGGGTGTCTCTGCTCCCTCGCCAAAAGGGGGTGAGGGCAGAGAAATACTGTGGGGAGGAAAGGCATTGCGAGCATCCCCATGGATAACTGAGCACCTCACAGCTCTCATCTGCATTTTCTGAAAGCAGGCTCGTGTGATTTACTCCGGCACTGACAGGGCTCCGCGCATCTCCCAGGATGAAGGAGTAGCTGTCTACCTGCCCTTTTTGAACAATGTCATCGGCTGTTTCACTGCTGAGTGCCCATCTCCTCCAACTCAGCGTGAGGAGAAGGAGAATAAATGCCCTACCTGCTCCGAGCAGCACAGCTCCCTCCTGCAGCCCCAGCCCCACGCACGCTGACAGCTTTTTGGGGTTGTTCCCTGTTTTCATGCACACTGGGCTGAGCGTCCAGGTGATGTTCTACAGCTGAGCTCGCTGCTCCTCCTACCCATTCTTTCCTCTTTACACTGCTGTTCGAGTCTGTAATAGCAACGCTGACATGTCAGAAACAAGAGGAAAGAAAAGATTTAACAGTGTGAGCCAAAGGAATTGGACAACACCACTGTCACGGTGGACAAAGAAGGAAAAGATATTCTGCAAGGGGAATGACTTAGAAACAATTTAAATATTCCAAGGTAGTGAGGGCCCGAAGCCTTTGCTACAGGCTAATTTTCCATCGAGCAGCTCTGACGTTTGGGCTGTGAGAGCACATGGAGAAGTCTGACAGAGAGGAGCACACCAAGCTCCCGTCGTTGGAGACGCAACCCCCAGAGCGGCCGGCTTGAGCACACCAAGGGAACTGTCTGGGGAGGCCTCACTGCTTTTAATTAACTCATGAGAGAGCTCTGTATTGGCTCCAATTGAGAGGTTTTTTATCATAGAATCACGAGCCGGTCTGCAAAACAGACAGATAAACTTAAATGAAATGGGAATTCTTTTCTGCTTTTGTAATAGCCTCCCCTGCTGAAATCAATAGCAAATTCAGTGCTCACAGCTCTGAGAGCCTGCTTCTTTTTGTCCTTATTTTCTCTGAGTGACTTTTCAGCTATATCAGCGACCAACCTCCAGTGCCCATGCACTATGGCAAAACTGAATCCTGGAAAAAAATATTTCACATTTTTGTAAAGTCTGTCTGAAATCCTACTAGATTAATACAAATGGAGTTCTTCCTGTTGGCCAGGTAATCTCAGCAACCCCGCTCCGCTGCAAAGCCTTGATTTAATTAGAGTTAAGATTTTATTTGCAAACATCTTGTAATTACTTTCTTTTTTTTATGGTTGAATACTCCCAGTGGCCCACTACAGGCTGATATCCTGGTTTCTGTGTGGCGAGTTGGTGGTGTTCTATTCCACGTTAACTGGAACCAGGGAAAACTATCAATAGACAAGAAATTGTTAATGCCCCTTTCCACTGAGTTACCTTCCAGCACTGCACTCTGATTTCTGGATGCATGATTGGTTCAGGAAGTCAGGAATAATTAATGTGTTTTTTTTCTCTTAAGTTTCCTAATAACATGTTATTTTATTCCTGCAGATACTCAGACCAGGCCAAAACAACTGTCTCCTTTCAGCTGGCTTCAGGCTTGGGAGGCCTCCATTCGAGGCCTCTATTTGAAGAGATAAAGTATCAAGTTTTAAGGCCAGAGTGCTCAAAAACAGTTCAGATATTGATGCAGACAATTCTAACTGCATTTAGAATCCCCACACCTTCTGCTCTGGATCGGGTCTTTCATTACTGTTTCTTTTAAATTTACCAAGTCTTTTGTGTTAGCACTGAGGATTACAATTGAAGTTCCATTAAATACGAAATATATTCAAGGAATATTTGAATTTACTAAGGCACCAAATAAAGTGGGAATATTTTGAGCACACAGATTCCAAATACTGAATATAACCTGGGTGTGAATAGAATGTATGAATCTGTTTAGGTGGCTAGCTTGTGTCGAAGACACCAAACCAGGAATAAAGCTTTGTTTTCATTCTGACTTTGACAGTTTTGAGTCCTAAAGGCTCAAGCTGTGACCTAAGCAAACAGAGCACACCAGGACTCCACGAACAATAATTCAATACCCATGAACTGTGGGAACAAAATATGCACAGAATTCTTATTAATTGCTTCTCTTCAAATATTTAACCACAGTTGATAATATTTATTCCTAATTTAAAACACTCTTTTTATAATTAAAAAAAAAAAAAACAAAAAACAACCCATTTTAATTTTGAGTATTTTTAAAGCCAAGATCAAACCACAAGCCATATTGCAATACATCTCACTTGTCAATAAAATTAATGCCTAAATAAGTACCTTCAAGCAGATGCATCAGAAGTAGAGGAGCAAAGGTGGTTGGATTGTATTTATTTATTTCTATTTCTTATTGGCAGCTTTTTGCCTGTGAGCAGGAGGGGGACTCGCTCCAGCCCTTTCCAGCCCAGCAGGTGAGGAGAACAAGGTGAGTTGCCAGCTCCCCTAACAAGACATCTCTGTCAGAGGGTGCTTGGAGACTTTCCTCTCCAGAAACACCCAGGGGAAAGCCTGGCTGCAGATTAGGGTTCAAAACCGATGAAAAGAACAAAAAGTGCTGCACATGGCTCTGCCAGCATCGCTGGGCATTTGGAGAGAACGAGAATTACATGACTTGATTTACTTTACAAAAACTGATTAGTAAAACCCCCTGTGGATTTCTTAACTATACTGTGGAGGGATATAAGATTAGTGTAGCAATTCCCATCATCAAACGTATTTACTGCTAAAATATTGGATTAGTGATGTTGTTATCCACTGTTCCAAGATTATAAAGTGATTCTTCAAAATTGAGCAAAAAAACCACCCCTACACTCCATCATTTGTAATTAGATTTGAGTCTGAGTGGTTTTGCCTTTCCAGAAAAAGTAATTTTGCTAAAAAAAAAAAAAA
>VZTA01026188.1:0-32673 GCA_013398855.1 Mohoua ochrocephala
TGCCATTGAAGTTGAGATTCATCACTGAGGCTTCTGTGCAAAAGAAGTTTCAGAAATTCTGACTTGTTGAAGTGCTATTAAAATAGAGGTTTTCAAGGTCAGTCACACTTCCCATTTTCATCTTCTGGGTACAATCAAAATAGCACGGTCTCAGCAAGTTCTGCAAGCTATTAGCTTTTGGGTCGTGGAACTTTAGGGTCTCCGTAACAGTGTCTTGAGCCAGAACATATCTTCTGCCAAATTTCCTAGAGTTTAAAATGACAGCTTTCCCTAAGAATTGCTGAGAAATTATTGTTCTGCGTGTTTGACACTGTCCTATTTAGGTGTTTGAACCAGTTGAAACTCTACAAGATCTTTTGCCTTCAGGAATCTTCTGGTAGCTTCACTGACTTTCAATACCTAAAGCCTCACAGCTTAGATGTATTTGCACACAGTTACTGCATTTACAACATCTGAATCTCTTTTTGTAAACAGACAGATCACTTTGCACAAATATGTCATTGCCTCTCTCCCACCCAATCAAACATTATCACATCAGAATATTTTCAAAAAACCTACTACTTCTAAGGAATCTGTTGAGATGCTTTCATGAAATTTAAAGGAATCAACCCACTTACCTTGAAAATAAGGTGCTGGCATTCTGACTTTTTTTTCATATCCAATTTCGCATTACTACTCTTAGGAAGAAAATGTTTCAAGTACTATATGTTAAAACTAGATCTCTGCTCCTTTACAGCAAAATAGAGGAAGTGACTCCAGAATTTCAATCTCACCAATAGACTAAATGTCAAGAAAGGAAACTGACGTGGGTTGAAAACTCATCTCGTGTATTTATACGCAGAGCATGGCTCTTTGCTGACTCAAGTAGTTGATACTGTTTCCTCAGAGAAAAAGATAGGCTTCTGTTTTTGAAACTACACATTATGGCACTATCTGGAGTTTGAACTCTGGGTTCACTGCCCTCTGTCTAGATTTGAGCAAAAGAATTACTACCCAAAACAGGCTACTAAAAACCCCTTGGAAACAGATGATACTCCACGATGATCTACATACTTACCAAACTGAAACTGTGCATTGTCAACAAGGCGAATGGAAGCAGGAGCACATCTCTTGGAGGCAAAGTTAGGAGAATAAGAGGGTGGAAGAATAAAAAGATTATGTACATAGTTGGTTTTAAAATTCATTACAATCAAATTTTCATTTTAAAGTAGCATACGAGAAAGCACACTTTGATCCCAGAGACCTCTGGCCATCATCATCATTGAAAGGGGGTGACTATAAGCTTGTTTTCACTTGAATAGCAACGTCTACTAGGTATGGCTAGATAAAATGCATTGAGAATTTTCAGTTTAACCTCAAGCCAACATAGTAATAGTCCAAAACCTTTGATCTTCAAATTTTGAGTGTTTTTCTAAAATGGCACATGCACTAAAGACAGTACACTTGTTTAATACATCACGCTTATATTTCTGTGTAATCAGAGATACACACATAATAAAAATCCATTGAAGAAGTTTAATTGTTGAGGGTCACCCTGGCATGCAGCTGAGCACTACACAGCTGCTCACTCAGCCCCGTCCCCAGTGGGATGGGGAAGAAAAATCAGAAGGGCAAAAGTGGAAAAACGCACGGGTTGAGATGATGACAGCTTGGTAAGCAAAATGGGAAAAAAACCCCACAAAAGCACAATGCAAAAAGCAATCAATTACCATCAGCTGACCAACATCTAGGCAGTCGTCAAGCAATGGCAACCCCCAGGAAACTGCCCCCTCTAGGTTTATTTATGCTCATGACGTTATATGGTATCTGCCTTTGGTCAGTTTGGGTCAGTTGTCCCAACTGTGTACCCTCCCAGCCTCTTATCTGCTCCCAACATACTTGCTGGTGGGAAGACAGGGAGAAACAGAAAAGCCTTGACACTGTGTACACATTGTTTAGCAAGAACTAAAACGCTGGTGTGTTAACACTGTTTTGGTTACAAGTACAGAAGCTAACACCACACATGTTGCTATGAAGAAAGTCGACTCCATCCTGGCTGGACCCAGTACACTCATGCTCTGCCGTCAGACTTGCAATTAAAATCTGTACTTGGGTCTAGATTGTGCACTGTACAGAAATCTGAAAAACTGTAAGAACAGCTGCCTTTGGTTAGGTAAGTTTCTGGTCATGCATTTGCCTGCATCGTATAATCCCTGACGGCCACGTCCAGTCACACTGAAATGTGTGGCCAGAGGAATATGACAAGGTCTGAATTTTAGGCTACTCATCATCTAATCACATGGATATGGAAGTACTCCTCTGTCACTTCATTTGACATGTTCACCCTCCACAATATCATTAATATGCATTTGGTCACACAAGAGGAAGAAAAAACATGAAGCACTAAGAGAGCTCGACAGGCAGGTCGACAGAAGAGGCTGTGGGAGAGGTTTTAAACGAGACCAACCCACTCACAACCTGCAGGTTGATTATTCTTACATTAAAGTGGATTGATACATAAAAGAAGGAGCTTTTCCGACAGCAATCACTGTAATTACTGCTGGGATTGATGCGAGGGGCAACAGAAGAGCAGAATAAGTAGTTCAGGCTCGAGTAAGCAGTGGAACACCGGCAGCAGGAACAGAAGCTTAGAAATGGAGCAACGTTAAGTGGCAAATAGTGCCTCTTTTTTCCCCTCTAACTAAGCCCATAGACAGGAAAAAGGCATGAGTTCCTTAATTGATTTTAAACGTCGATCAGCCAAACGATTAAGCATTCCCAAAAAGTCTGCTTAGGTACCTTTAAAAGGAAGGACAAGCACTAGCAGTAGAAGCATGACAGAAAAACTGGCAAGTGCTGCTGACTAGCATATACATGTCATTCACATACCAGTTTGAACATCTGGCTTGGAACATTAAGCCATTAATTTAGACCAATCACTGGAAAAAATGTAAAGCTGTGTTTAGTTTGGCATTAATTAAAACATTTCT
The DNA here is from genome assembly GCA_013398855.1 of Mohoua ochrocephala. Lineage (NCBI taxonomy): Eukaryota > Metazoa > Chordata > Aves > Passeriformes > Acanthizidae > Mohoua > Mohoua ochrocephala. The sequence continues at coordinate 2,970 of VZTA01026188.1, forward strand.
GAATTTATTTTCCCAATTCAGGGTACATTCTACCGTTCATATACACAATTTGGTATGTTTTGCACAGAGCAAAGCAAAGTTAGTCAGTGGAGAAAGAGGCTAGCCAGAGTAAGATTTGTTTGGAAGCATAGCCTTGAGGAACAGTATTACAGAACTTGGATACCTATGTACTTCACGGCCTGAAACCATCTGACTGCACTATTCTCCATTTAAATACTACAGTGTAAGCACAATTCCACCTGGAAATATCCATCTCACCTGTCCATGTCACTGTGCTCCAGGCAGTGATTTCTAAATACAGGCCATACCCTTCCATGGCATTCCTTTTGTTCCTTTACCACTTCAAAGCCATAAAGTCAACTGCCTTTTATATGTATGCTTCAACTCAATTCCTTTAAACACTGGTCCCCCTTTCACACAGTCCTAATTAATCTGAGGGTAAAGTTCCCAGTTGAAGGAGATACAAAGCCGAATTTTTCAGGCTGCAATATGAAAACCACTCCCACTGAAACAAGCCATTAAAAGTCTTGTCCATGTTTTGGCTCAGAATATCAAGAAAAGTCATAATGTGCTCAGTCCTCAACTGCATAATTTCCAAAATCCTCATGGCCCATATCCTGCAATTCATGGACCAGACATGCTTATATGAGATTCCTACTTCAAATTCCTGGTTATCAACTGCCAGAAACACTGAAGCATCAATACACCCCCCTACTGCTAGAATCCATGTCCCTGAGTGAAGTCAACATCCAGCTCTTCTTTACCTGCTTTGCCACTTCCCTCAAGCAGGCCACCCCTCGCTCAAAGTTGGGGAAGACCACAGAGCCGTACTTCTGGTATTCAGGGACTGGGCGAATCTTTATCGTAACTTCAGTAACCACTCCAAGAGTTCCTTCAGGAGAAAAGAAAAACGTAGCAAAATGTTGCATTCTTACAAATTATGTTACAGTTCTTACAAAATATTCTCTAAATCGTGATCTTTGTTACTAGACTTGTAGGCTGACTCCACAGGTCCATTTAAAGCACTGTTAAAAGCTGCAACTTCACAGTCCTGATTAAGGTCTCAATGTATTTTCCCAGCGCAAGAAATTCATGCCTGCACAATGCCACTCGTCAACACACCGGAAGGAAGTCACAGCATTGAAGATGCTCAAATAATCAAGCCATTACGGAAGCTGAATTAAGATGCAGCATGAGAAATTACTCTGTTTATACCTTCGGATCCCATAATGAAGTGATGGATATCAGGTCCTGTTGACATGCGAGGTACTTGACAGTTTTTTTCTACTATTCCTCTAGGAGTTACCATTTTTATATGAATCACCTGTTTAAACAAAGTGCAGTGACTATAAATACTAGCATTAAGCACAGATTTTTATTTTACTTATTTTCCACAAAACATATGAAGTTTGATACAGTCTGGCTTTATAGATTTTAGACATTCTGTAGGCACCTCCAAGAATCTGAAGACTGTTACCAACAATTATTTTAACACAGCATTGTTTCCCCGCTCAACAGATTGTTTCCGTTCTATGACAAATCATATTAGCTGTTGGCTAAATCCAGGCAATAACAGTTAAAACTGTTTTGCTTCTCAGTGTAGAACTTCACAGACAGAACTTTATATACACTAGGATTTTAATCCAGAATATACATCGTACTACAGAGGAAAAAAGTGAGGGTTTAAACTTTGCTTAAGTTTTGCTTTAGAACTGCTGCTTGATAAAGCTACTATAATTCAACACTGATTGCCACAGAAATATTTCAATTAGGAGGAAAGACAGAAGTAAGCTTTGTGAAACAGACTATCAATATAAAAGCTGCCGTAAGACTGACATGTGTAGGGCTAGATGGTTGTTTTTTAGAAAATATTTTTCAATGTTATTGCTTCCAGCTTTATTCAGGCACATGCAACAGAGCCCACATGTGGGATTTTTTTAATCCCCTATTCAATTCAATTCTCTATTTTATACCAAGGGCAGAGTTCAGCCTTTCTTTAGTGACGCCTTTAAATGAAGCAAAAATTACTGAATTTCAGCTAATGGCTTTAAAGCTTTCAAGCACAGGTAGCTCAGTAGTTTTCACTATATGCAATTTATGAACCGTTGATTCTGCAGTGAGTGGATTTTAGGCAGCTTATATAACACACTGCTTCAAGATATAAAGTTCCTCAGAAGGTAAACACTTCCCTGAAACATTCTCACTGTGCTATTTTGAAACTCATGAACTGTTCTGAATCAATTTTCAATCCTATTTCCTCCTAATGAAAATTTCAGAAGCTGTTTTAGCCTGAAGTTATGCTTCCATAATAGAAAAGCCTTCTGCTTCACAACTCCCAGTACAAGCGAAACTATACCATTCAGTAACACTTCAGGCAGCAGGGGAACGATGACACTTTGTAAGTGCTACTAGTTTTAGTTCAGCCAGGTCTACTGAATAAAAACTGTGTAGTTCCTGCCAAGCCCAGTTACTGACAGTGAAGTGTCACATCTGTGCACAGAACAAATATGTCTGAACCATGAGCTGACGAAAAAGCCTGAGGTAACATGGATACATTACCTAGAGCGTGCTGCAGGAAAGAAGGAAAAAATTCACACACGGAAGGGTTACTATACAAGTTATGAGAGAAAGCTGGAAGTTTGAAGCAAAAAGGCAGGCAAAGTCTGAACAGTGAGGACTTATCTTCAATACATTCAACGTATTTGTTATAACAGAAAACGTAGACTTTAAAATCAATAATTATGCTTAAAAGTCAAAAAATTATCTGAGTTAATATAAAAATGAAGCATTTTAATGACTAAAACAGATTCAAGAGTAGAACACTGCCATTCCCAGTCCACTGCTTCCTTCTACTGGGTTCCTACAGACCGTGTGGTGGCACTAGATCTCACCATTGTGCACCCACATGGTCAATTAGATCAGCCTACTGATTTTAAAAGTGCTCCTAGCCTAGGAGATGTAGGAAGGTGGGGAGCTTGCTTGCTGCCAGAGCTAGACAGTTCAGCTAGACATCTTCAGGTACACACAACAGGTAGGAGAGAACCTGGGACTTCTGGAAGTTTGACAGAATTATTACACTGGATTAAGAGAGAGTCCAGAATGGTAGAAGACAGCACCAGAGTCAGGACAGAGTAACAATTCCTTAAGCTAGTCAGTGAGCACTCAAACAAAAATTACTTTTAGATCAAGGATAAGGATTATTAGTACTAATACCAAAAGCAAGGAAGCAAGCATTTCAGTCAAGATTTGATGCCAAAACTGTATCACACAAAGAACCACAATTTACTCTCCCATTGTGAGTCATTACAAAAGTTAAATATCTAAACAGAGAAATCAGAGTAAGTATTAAAACTACTTACCAGATCTTCAATGTTTCCATAGATGTTTTTTTTCATGCCTGATGCTCGTGTTGCTACCCATCCTCCTAGTGAACTGAACTCCATGGAGTCTGGTTCATGGCCTGTACAGAAGCCACTTTCAGCAAGCTAAAGAAAGGAAAAAAACACATCCTACAGGTCCTGCATTGACTTAGTACTCCAAATTCAATATTCTATATTGGTTTGGTTTTAAATAAGTATCCTGATCACACACCCATTTATTCAAGTTTTATCTTGGATATGTACATGGCATGCAAATTGGTTCTGCTTCTGCTGTGCATACCTGTGCTACACATCACCCTGTAATACTCCTGCCCCACATTTTAAAACTGAGAACTCTATTGTTCAAAACAAGGTGCGAATTCATATACATCAGCAAAAAGTTATAACTTAAGTAACTGCCAACTTTGCACAAATGCTGCCAATAAGCAAGGCACTTAATCTCTTGTTCCTTCTATCCTAATGTGATGTGCAGCAGGTCTGCAGAAAATTTGAGCAAATTGCCTGTACTTAATTCTCTCAAGGAGAGATGTGTTTTAATATACAGCCATCTGGTTGGGCTTCCCGTATGCAACATTGTCAACTATTTGCGATGCAGATCACGCGTTCCTGTACATTAAGTAGTCACTTGTTTCTCATTTTTCTGTATTAACTTGGCTTTGCCATCTGCACAGCACCTGAGGTTGACAGGATGCCCTCGGAATTACAACACCAAAGCTGTCAAACAGCAAGAATTAAAGGCCAAGCAGTCTCACATTAAGTGATAACTGCATTAGTGCATTTGAGATAATCAATTTGCACTGACCAACTGATAACAATCATGTTGGACAGCTGTATTTAAGTATACCACATAACATGGACCATTAACTATGTTCTGTAGTACAGAGTGGTTCTAACCTAAAGACTGAAAGTCACTTCTACATCCTGTCTACAGTGATTCATGTAGCTCATGGTTCTCTCTACACCACAGGAACTTGTGGCTTTGTATGTTTACTGGTCATGCATTAGGGAGGGTGGGCTCATAACCATTGCATATTAATTCTTACCAGCTGCATGAGACCACAGAAGAATTAAGCTAGAATTCAATGATTTGGACAAGATATGAGGAACACCTAAGAAAAACATGAGAAAGTACTAGAAACTTAACCAGATAAAAATACCTGTTTTTCCAGATCTTGTCCAACAATGCCAGCTTCTACACAAGCTGTTAAGTTTTTTTCGTCTATCCAGAGAATCCGATTCTGTTGAAAAGACAGTCAAAAGTAAGAATGAGTGTTTTAGATTTTTATTTCCTTCCCTAATGCTATAGGATCAACATGCTTAGTCATACAATTTACTATTAATACCACTCCAGTTATTCCAGCAGTGGAAGCAGAGGCTCCTCACTCCCTCAAACTGCCACACAACAGCTTTCAATTTATGAAGTCATCACTACAAGAAAGTAACACACTTATTCGTCAATCTATACCAGGGATGTTTACAGAATAAAAAGCAAAAAAGCCAGAAAGAATTAAGTCAAAACTCTTACGGGAGTCTCCCCCTCACAAAGTATGGGCTAACTAATTACTCAAAGCCAACTACTTCAGCTCCTTCAGTTACGACATAAACTGCTTCACTGATCTCAGATGCCTATATAAATCAGTTCTTATGCAATATAGACCCTACATATAAGATGAAGATAACCATTAAGTGCCTATTAAAATAGTAAAGCTTTAGCAATCATCTCAACTGTTCCAAGACACACAGGTTTCAACTTTGACAATGCTTCTTTTCACCTAATTTTCTTATTTTCCCTCTTCATTAATGATTACAAGAACTGGCTGGCAGTCATTCAAGACACATGAAAGTGGTTTATTTTCTGACTCAGTGCTTATTTACATATCAAGCTGACAAAAAAGCGAGATAGTAAGAACTAACCACATTTCCTTGCCACACCCAAACCTGACAGAAGTCAAAGCTGTGGGCTATAAATGAAGGAGTTCAAATGAAGGCCTGAGTCACTACTGTACTCACTGGATTTCACTCTGCATAGGCACCTGAACAGCTTCCTTCAATATGCAACTACCACCTCTGCAGAAAAAAATCACTTTTTTTAACTGAAGAACCACTGATGGAGAAAACTGAGTCAAAACCCAGGTCTTACCTTCAAGGCTAGAGGAGTTAATAAGCTCAGCAGGTACTTGGAGGCAGTAGAGCCTCACATCAAAGACACAGAGCTGTTTCTGAAGCATCTCATTACCAAGTAGCCATAAATCTATCACTTTAAAAGTACAAAGCTCCTTCATAATGGAAAGATGAAAACTAGCAATAAATTTTACAGCACTTCATTTCTAGACTGCCATAAAGCTATGAACTTGACATTCTCAAGATGTTATCTACACAAAAAACCCAGTTATTTCTTGAAAGTTTATCCTTCGAGTTGATTTACAGATATTAGGTCATCTTATCAACGTTTGCTTTAAGTAATTTGAAGTCTAGTGCAAAAACTAGTGAAATTTGCAATAACAACTTCCTCTTGGCCTTTCATTTATCCTCAGCTACAAATTTCAATATAGAAGAAGAGCAGTTTTCTCTGAGTTTGATCACTTAAAGCTGCTATAAGGCTTAACAGTGATTTTTTTTATTAAATATATACAGAACATATGAAGTAGTATAGACTAATTTCAGAAAAACAAACTGAAGGAGTACCAATTTAATCATCATGGTACAGATTAATATTTCCATCCCTACTTTATTCTGGAAAAGAAAAAAATGCCATTCTCTAGTGATCACCCAAGTAACTGTAGAATAATTTAAAAAAATCAAAATAAAACATTAAGAGAGACATACCATTTGTGATGTATCCAGCGAGACAATTGTTCTTTTTTCTTCTTCAGGACATTCAAGGGCACTAGAGACACTTGTCCCTCCTGCAAATATGGGAATGATATTGTGATCATAAAACTCTCAGGTAGCTTTTCTTCCAATACCATGTCTCTCTCCCTCCTTTCTGATACGGAACAGAATAAAGAAAGATCATTAAAGTGAACTGTTTGAGGCTAGTGATNTGATGGGGTTTCACAAAATCAAGGCAGCAGTGGAGCTGGACAATGCTTTGGCAGCACTCTATAAAAAACACGACATTCTGTGACCATCTCAGCTGCTTGTCTTAAGCCCAGTACAGAGCTTTAAAACAAGGAAGGATAAGAAATCACAAAGTCATTCAAGAAACAGAGAGCTATAGTTGCTATATATTCTTTAGATATCACTATGGAAGCAACTACACTTCAGCCTAGAAACTTGGAATAAGAACTCTGTCTAGTACAGGGATGTAATACTTATCTGAAGCAAAAAATAAACGGAAAGGGTTTAAGTATAAAAAAAGAGTATAAAATCAAGCATCAGACTTCTAAGAGATTTCTAATGTATCTTTACAGGATGTCCCAGAACACCCTCCAAGAAGCCTTTTGTTTCCCAAAGACTGTTACAGCCATAGGAGAAGAGAGAGTAGGATGCTCGAGATCCACAGCAGGCTCCAAGAAGAACAGCCAATGGCAAGTACAGAGAAAAAACCAGCTAATAAAACACCCTGCAAGAGCAGTGAAGCCCATCACCTTTGTTTCCAGTGACAGAAAAGGTGGCATTTTCCTTAAATACCAACCCCTACTGTAGTAACTTCACAAGTTGACTGTAGGTTACTAGAAACAAACTTGGAAAACAACCTGAAGAGCTTTCTGTATCCTGGTCAGTGAACAAGAAATAGTCGATATTGCTGCCTTCAGCTCTACCAGTTTACTAGTACTAGTTAAAAGGTGACTTTTAGCAGTCTTGAAGCCCTTCAGATGCATCTGGCAAGGGTGAGAGTGCTTAGGGAGGAGCGAGCTCCACAAGTTTGGTATCGTCTTCAAGTGAAATGCTCACCTTCTCAAATAGTTAATGCCCTTCTGCAAGGGCTGTACTACAGCATAAGCAAGTACCAAGTAAAACACACAGATTTATACCACAGAATTAAGAGTTCTTGACAAAAACCTGCTTACAGAATGAGCTCATGAAAGCCAACACCCCATGTTTCCTGAGCTCTATGTCAAAACAAGGTAGCTCACAACTCTACTTTAGCAGGCTTAGAGGAGAAGACAGCCACAATGAAAACCTGAAGTCCTTTACGAATTCTTTAGGCTGAGAAGGACACAGATTGTACAGGCCTTTAGCTGTACTCTGTATCTGGAACGCTTCCTGAAAACCCCTTGCTCCAGCAGTCTCTGCTGAACAATGTCTACAAGGAAATTACAATAATTTTGCAGTAGTGTTTGACCACAATCCTCTCTGAAACTTTGAGCTTCAACAGTGCAACGAAAAAACTGATTTATACACGTTGTGGGAACAGAGCACAAGTAATGAACACAGATTTAAACTGAAGTAGAAGACATTTTCACTAATAACCTTAAACAGGTAAAAGATTTCGTAATGTCACTTACCACCAAATGGTATTATGCAGAGATTGTGTTTGCAGGCTAATTCCACAATTTTAACTACGTCTTCATGGCAAACTAAAAAAGGACAAACAGTTAAAAAACAGGATTTGTGCTTGGTACTGTTATTTGTGTGTATTAGTAAATACTGCAGTCTGAATAAGCAGCAGCTCCTTTTCTGACACCAGCAAGGAAGACATTTCAAAGTTAGGCACTAAATAAGAGCTGGGCTCAGAAGTACCAGTTAGAGAGTAAAGTTTAGACTTCAAACAATTCTACATTTGAAGAACTAACTACAGTCTTAGTCTCTTGCTCTACTCATGGACTGAGACCTCCCACAAATTCTCAGGGCAAGACGGGCCACCAAACAGTTCACAATTCATCTAGGCATCTTAGAGAACAAATCACATGTAAAGCTTTTATTGAAAATAGGCTGTCCAATTTATTTTAAGTGAGAAACAAGTTTCTTCTGAGATGAACAGCACATCTTTTTCTTCCTGGCTGACATTCAGTTTCAGAAGGGGAGCTGCTGACGAAATCTAGTTTTTCAGGGTACATTCTGTACCTGGTCAAAGAGGGAGGTGGAAATGCCTGTGCACAGCCAAGTAAAAGGATCAAAAAAGACATCACATACATTGCATACATGAGTTTGTACAAACAGCAAAGAATGAGCAGGACTAAATAAATAGTTTCCGAACTCTGGCTACTTTGCTTTTGTCATACAGAGCTGTTTTAAATGAAGGTAGTCAAACATTTTGTTTCAGATGCTTTTGGAGCTACACAAAATAGAAGTTGTGTCAAGTACTGTTCACAGTCACCAGTGCTGTCAACTACCTGGCCTCAAGTAATGGATTTCATCTTATAGTGCCTCTTTTCATGCTTCCCATATGTGATTTTTTCCTCTAAATAAAGGAGGCAAAACTGAGTAGGACTAAGTTCATATAAGAAATTTTGGGGTTTTTAATGTAATGCAGCTATCAAAGTTATAAAAGGTAATGAAAGAGTTGGAATCATACAACTGAATAGAAATTGACATTTACTTAGATCAAATGACTTTTTGGTTCACTACTGAAGAATGGCACATGAAGTAGTTCCTAGTGACCAGAGACACATGACTCAAGTGAAAAATAAGCTTTTGTATCCTTTTACTAGACAGAAACAAGCAGGCCTAGCCTATACTCAGATTGCACTGCTCTTTCTTCAAGTCATTGATTTTTTGTAAAGTGTTCTGATAGGAGTTACAGGTGTTATACTTTTTTTTTTTACCGAAGTACAGCATGTAAAAAAAAAAGTTCTTCAACACAAACATTTCACTACCCTTTTAGCATCAAGTACACCTTTAGAACCCAAAATTGAGACTGCCATTTTTGGCAACTGCTCTTGCTGAACATACACGTTCACATTGCACTGTGGTTACTTAAGTGATGAATTCATCTGTCAGCATAAACTTCAGCTACATTTAATAATAAATTGACTTCTCCACAGAATGATGGGATTTCACAGACACAACCTGCAGTCCAGATGCTAAACTATCATGATTACCATTCATGAGAAAATTCCCTCAGTTTCTATAAAGATGAGTGAAGTCAGTGAAGCAAGAGACAGCTTTTCCCTGACTAGAAAGCACAGGAGTTTAGTAAACAATGGCCTCCCAGCTCAGAAGGGAGAAGATGACAAAGCTTACCAGGCCATACAACTATATCAGGAATTCGCTTAAACATTCCTTCCCTGAGTACAAATATCTCGTGTAGGCAGTGACCTGGAACACAAACAATAAGTTAACAAGTTCAAACAAGGAAGCATCGAAAGCAGCACAGTTACACAAAGGAAGTTCTCTTACCATGAGCTCTGAATACCCTATCTTCTGCATCCTGGGAATATGAGATTTTAGTGGCTCTAAGATCCTGAAGAAATTCTTCATTTACAATGGATGGAGGTACATCATTAACATTTAAGGATGCCTACAATACAAGAAAATAAATTCATTAAAGACAGGCTCACTCTTACAGCATTTCTGTACAACAGAAATAAGAAAAACAGGTTAACACTGACTGATACCCAAACACAACTATTCCAGATCAGAAAGACATCAGCTCTCCTTCACATCTTCAGCCACCAACCCAGCTTATCCTACTCTGCACACAAGTTTTATTTCAGTAGCACATTCTTACCTTTCCTTCTCCTGATAAATCTGGAGAAATACACGAGCTTACGAATGCATACTGAACAAAATACCTCTTTTTAAGACTTGCCAAGGTACTAAAACACATACTAAAGCCACTACACACTGCAAATTCTTCTACTTCTAGTTCTGTTTTCACTAACCCACTTCCCCCCTCCTGGCATGTACTGAGAGTTAAGTCCAAATTGGACCAAAGCCTAATCAGAAGTCCGGTCCTAGGAAAAACTAAGTTTGACTGATATAACATAACTGGCATACTTTACACAGACCTCACCTATAAGAAAGACTCCATAAAATCCATGTTGAGTCACAAACATGCAGGTGTTTCCAGAAAGCCTCCATCTAAAGTCCTGATCAACACCTTGGACAGGTGTTCTTCTTTTGAAGAAGCTACACAGGACATTTTGACTTACCAACAGACCCTGAATCAAGATTCTGTAAGTCCAGAGGGAAAACCTCTGCTTAAGATTTTCTAACGGCCGATTCTTTCAGGTTCTTCCAACAGATGTCTTGTCAAAATACTCTGAAAGCTTCTCAAAGTGCAGACATAACCGCTTAACTCTCTTTTCTGAACTCTACTTTAGATTATTGGTCACATAAAAACGTAGTTCGTGTGTCAACTTTTTAAACCCACTCAGAGAACAAAAATTCTTCACAAGATCCAGTTTAAAAAAAAATGTTTTGCAGACATTAAGTGTAAGACTTTTATGTGCTTTGAAGATTCCAAGAAGACCATGCTTTTTTTCCTCCTTAAAAATGGAGCAAATGTGGGCAATCTCCCTGAAGGAATATGTCTTCTATAACAAATGGCCTCTAATTAAAGAGTTCTTTAATGAGATAAAAAGCTTGTCTGATGACTAAAATCTAACTTCTTGACTTCAAGTCTTATTTCAAAAGAAAACGTTGGTCAAGAATCTTATTTCCTGTTAACAAAGTTCATCAAGCGTGAGAGCAGAACTGCAAGGTTTTTTGCCACCATATCTTTTATTTTAAATACACTTTAAAAAAATCAGGGATTGAACAAAAATCAGTTAAAAGAGTGCAATGCTTTCACACTTCTGCCATGAAAGCCTTGCTGGAAAATTAACTGACACCAACCCAAAGAGAAGAATGCGCTTGCACTTTTGCTATAAAGCTCTCAGGAAAGGTTTCAGGCTGCCTAGTGATGCCAGAAGGAGCTTGTTTACAGCCCCACCATCAAAAAGTATTTTGAAGTAATGTTCCACCTAGTCAAAGAAACTTAAGACATTTCCTTGACAAGCCTTACCTATGCTTCTTGACAAATTCAAAAATAGAGTAACAAAATGGAATTCACTTTGCTTTCATCTTCTGAAGTTTGTCTTCTACAAAAAGTATACTCACACATCTACGTTTTCTTTCCTAGAAGAGAGTTTTGCCTATCTTTGCTCTACATAACCTCCAGAGCAGCTGATACTTTTTGCCAATATGTCTTAAGATAAAATCTGAGTAGATAGTACCAGTTAACAAGCTAACAGTAAGGAAATTGGAGATTAATAGTCTCCCAACTCCCACAACAGCAGAATTCTATTCTGAATGGGTTGAGCCTCAAAGTTGTGAGAGCTGAAGAAGGTAAGATTTAAAATTATCAGGAAAGTTGTATCATTGTGATGGAGCATCCACCCTACAAAAAACTATGTAAGGTTATGGAGAAACTAAGAGTACTGACAGGAATAATTCAGAAAGAAATTGCTGCATGAGATGTTTATTACTGATAACTGACGTTATTTAGAGGTTCAAATGGATAGCCAAAAGTTTGGGTTAGAATTTTTATATGGAACATGTGACATAATAAAAACGCAGTTCAACTGCAGTGATTTGACTTCTGGAAGACGATCTGTGCCATCCTGACTTGCTTTAAGGATAATGCTGTACTTACTGAAATAAGGTGTCAGACAGCTAAAAAAAAGCCTTTTCCCTCCAATATATTCACCTTGTCACCTACAAACACAGAAGCTGAAATTAAGTATTGTGAGGTGAGAGGCACTCTGCTACTGAGACACCTTGATTTTAGGAGCCAGTCACAGTAAGCACGACGTAAATCTGGTCTTGGACTGCTGCTCTTACTATTCTGCTGTTAATGCACATTCACACAGTGCTGTTTGCTAGCCCAAAGAACTCTGACAGCAAACATGAGACACAAACAAATAGGTACCAAATAAAGATCTTTAAATCACTTGTTTTATGAAAAACTCTTGCTAGCTGTGTTTACATTTTGTATTTTAAACTTTTGTTTCTTCATGGATTTCCATAGACAGAACTATTTCGTATCAAGTTGAACACTAAGTGCCTGAAGATCTTTGTTCTCTATAACAAGAAATACTTAAAGCTACAATAATTCTTGGCAGATGGTTTTAAGTGTCTTGATTTTTATAACTCTTCCACAAGTTTTTTAATCTTTCAGTTTTAATCTTCAAGATTAAAAAGTTAATACTTGTCTATAAAAATCTTATGCACAGCGACAAACAAAAATATACCTTTATTTATTCTCAGAGGACTGAAATATTTTAAGATTTGCACCCTGAAAAGCTAGACGGGAAGCCTAGGTGAACTAGGTCTAAACTGCTGTCTATGTTAAGTCTGGTCTGAAAAAAGAAACAGCATCAACATCAAGGTCTTGAACATCACAGAAGCAGGTACATTTACTGTTGTTAATTAAAACACAAAAGTCACATGCAACAGGGAAGCCTCCAATCTTATATGACAGAGGCAGGAAGAGATGGGATAGAAAGACAAATGAACCAAGAGATCACTTGTCTACTGCTGTTCCTATACACAACTTTCTTCATGCTTAGGTGACAGTAGAAGTTGAAAACCCAGCATAGCATGACAAAGTGAAATATACTCTAGGAGTTATGACAGCCATGAAAATGAGGGACCTGCAGTAGTACTTGAGACTGGCTATGAGAAGTCCAGGTATACATTGGAGACTCCAAAGAGTCCTATCCCATATCAAGGTAGTCAGCCTGCTTCAGATCACAAGACCATCAAAACCAGAGGGGCACAACAGAACAGAAAAGCACTCAACATTGCTGGCAGATACCCCGAGGAACTGGTCTGCAAGACATACTGAGGAATTGGGGTATTATTAAAAAGTCTGTACTTGTCCTTCAATTCTCCTTTGCTCTATCCTTTCTCTACATGTAAAAAGGGAACAGTCCTCAAGACCTCTGTTCACAGCAAGTTAAAGGAGCTGCCAGTTAAGACCAACCCTGGTCAACAAAAACACATCCAGATTAATTTTTCAAAATATATTGGCAGATGGAGATCTTGTAAGTCACAGCAGATGAAAGAATGTCTTGATGAATAGCAGACTGAAGAAACATTTAAGTTTTCAGGCCCTATGAGATTACCTGCTTCAAAGAAAATGCGATCTGGAACTCACTCAAGAGATGGGTACAAGCTTTACCCAAAGCAGGGTTGCCATAGTCACAGTACAAGCACAGCCTGCTTCCAATACTGCATCAGCAGCTATCTAGTCAGGAACCTGAAGCTTCAAAGGGATTCTAATAAGGGAGCCAGGTCTCTTGACTCTAACGTAAGTTACTCTTTCTAAAAAGTAAAGTATGTATGACTTACAAAACCCAGAACATTCCCAATGTGTTATTTTTCTGAAAACATTCAGTTCAATCTTGAGTATTCTGGTAGTCAGTTTTCAGCACCCAGACATGTAAATAAAAATTACTGTCCAATAAGAACTTTGACATCTTTCAGTACACCGAAAACACATCACAGTTTAACTTCCCTGTATTTTCTTTGTTATCATGAATAGCATTCATGTTGCATACACAATTCCCTCTAGGCTAACAGTTTCTACAGTCTTGAAATGCAAGCTACAGACAGGACAAAAAAACTCCCTGTGTTGGAAACTTTCATTTCAATAAATGTACTACCAGTTATCCTGAAACCACAAGTCGTGCTAAGACGTGTAAGGTTTCACATAGTAGTTCTACACAAATTTTTAATTTTTTTTTTTTCAAAAACCTGGAGGTATTAATACACTATATTTAAATCAATTATGTGCAACAGCTGAATCATCTTTAACAGTGTGGTCTTGATTATCACCAAGACTAATGTTCAAAGGAACTGGTTCAGCTATTTACTTACTCTAGAGGTAGTTTTGTGCTCCAGACTTGCTCCAAAGGTTTTTTCTATCCATTCCTTAAAAGTTGGTAATACCATACCACCTAATCTGTACCTGAAAAGTCAATATTACATAGGGTCATTTTAAATTAAAAGAATGTATGTCAGATACATTTCTTTCAATTCTATGTACGCACAAACAGAAGTTTTAAATCAAACTCTTTACCTACAAGCCTGCAAAGCTTCTGCACATTTACTTTTCATGCAACTGCATATTTCATAGTATTTAACTGTTCTTTACTTCACACAGAATCAAATAATTTGTCAGCATGGTATCCCTTTTCTTTGGGCATAAGGCTTTTCAGTTATCCCACCCCACCACTCTTAGGAAAGGTCTCTCCCTTGCAGCAGTGTAGAAAGCAGCATCAGAGTTTACATCCAGTTACAGATAGAGGACACACTGCAATGTAGTCTCAGACACACAAACCCATTTCAGTACACCTTATGCTTTCAAGGAAACAGAAACAGCATTAGAGGTTCCCCCTTCATCAAAATGCATCAGAATCCATCGAGCACTGTAAAATTATTTCCAGCATGAACTGTTTGGCAAGAGCTTAGCCACGTGACAAACGCAGACTTACAGACAATGGACAGAGGAGCTGGTTTTGACCACGTGCACCACGTGTGAAAACACACAAGGCTGGGGACACACTGAAAACAGCTAGAAACTACTGCTATTAATTGTATACACGTACACACCTTCAGCATGTTTATGTGTGCAAAACTATTCCCAGAAGAGAGGAGAAATAAGATCTTCCTTTGATATTAAGAGCTTTCAGCAGCTGAGAATCCTTACCATAGTTTTCACCTGGGTCACTGCATTAGACCTATTTGGGTCGTCCCTCTAAGATCATTCAGTCACTGTAAATCCAATTATGACCCTGTCCTTCACAGCTGGTGCAACCAACTCTACAACTGAGTCACCTGTTACACAGAAAGATCAATTCTTTTTGTTTCCTCATCTCAACTACCCCCACAGCTCTTCTATTGACAGACCCCCTACTCCTAGAACTAAAAGGCTACAACCTTATCTCAACTCAAGCTAGATTCTTCATCATGGAGGACAGCGTTCAGTCATTCCTCCTGTGACAGCTGTTACTGTTTCATCATAGCCATACAAAAATTATGTGAACTCTGTGAAAAGGAAAGTGCAATAAGCAATGAAAGTTTAATGCATCTGCATCAAGAGTTTGCAAGGAAGGCAGAGACCCAGGTCACCTTGGTGTGTTTTCTTCTCCAGACCTACTTCCTAGTATTGCCAAACTGTCACTGTAGCTGGTTTGCGAGGGTAACCTTAATCACTTACTCAAAGGACAAACTAAAGCTATCAGGAACCCCAAAACTTTTAAGTCGAGACACAGACAGAAGTCACAGCATAGAAGAAATTAGCTTACTGCACAGAGTGCAATGTATGATTGCTCAGGAAGCAAGCGCTGTATGTATACACCCATGGTGCAAGAAGCTCCCCAAAAACTGCCTGCCACAGACACACTTCAAAAAACAGCTTCAGCTGCTCAGACTAGCAAGTGTAATCTATTCCTGCAGAGATGGCAGAGTCTATAATAAAAAGATTGTTTGACGCATGGTCTGTAGGGAAAGCCAACATGACTTTCATAAAGGGGAATCCTGTTTCACTAATCCTGGGAGTTCTATCAGGGTGTAAAACCAGAAAGTGTATAAAGTGGATATGATGAACATGAAGTCCCACACTCCTTTATATTTCCACAGGTGTTCATCCTAAAAATTACTTAGGAAAATACACTTCTACAGTACTGAAGAAAAGGTTCTTCTACAGGCTGAAGGATAAGATAAGGTTAAGTTAAGAAGCAAAGGGCAGAGTTCATTGATCCCACTGATAGGAACTCAGAACCTTAAAAAAAAACTTAAGCAGACAAAAAAGGATGGAAGTTAAGATAACTGCAAAAGCCGAAAAAAAAAGCATTACTTGATTATTTTGCAGAATCACACTGGTAGTCAGTCACTGACCACATACAACAGCAGCCCACAGTGCCAAGCATCAACTGGGCAGGTGTAAGAAAGAAGACAGTTCCTCTCTTTCTGCTGCTCTGTAGAACACTGCTGTATCCACGCCTTGAGCGCTGCACACAGTTTTTGTCCCTATCTCCAGAAAGACCTCGTGGAGCTAGAGACGGTGCAGAGAACAACTGTAAAGACCACAGGGCCTTACAAGCAGAGACTGAAGGGCCCAGGACTCCACAAGCATGTAGAAAAAATGCAAGAGAGGACATGACTGAGTCTTAAAAATCAACAACACAGTAGACAGGCTGAAGAACTATCATTTACCTAGTCCTGCAAAGCAGTGAGAGATACTTGTTTCAAAACACAAGTACTTTACACAACCACAACCTCGAACCTGCTGCCACTGGATGCTGCACAGGCAGACAGTATGAGCAGACTCGAGGTTCTTAGACAAATTTATGGACGACAGACCTGTAAGTGGGGGCTGAAAGGATGAGGCACTTACACCACCTCTGCAGATACTTATTATCCTATTTTCACTTCAAACACTCTCCTTTTGCCACTGTAGCAAACTATTCCAAAGAAACTATATGGCCCAACAAGGCATTTCTAATGTTATCTCTCAAGGACAATGTGGATGGGGGAAAAAACACCATTCTCGTGTTCTAGAACAGCGACTGGTACATATCAGTCACCCAGCAGTCAAGCAGCCTTGATGCTTTCTCCTGAAAAAAACAGAAGTCCTGCCCCTTATCTTTTTTCTTCTATAGTGTGATTTTCTGTGCAGCATCTCCCTAAATATTATACAGTGAGCTGGCTTACTGGGCCAGCTCACTGTATAATATTGGGCCCGAAAATCAAGAAGTTAACAACTGAAGTGCTCAACATCCCAGTTAGGTTTTTGCAGCTTTGACTCAAGCTAATTCATACTAGTTTATTGACTCAAAGACTAGGAAGGAATTTTTATGAAGGACCGAATCTTATTTCTCTTCTCCATTCTTTTGTTTTTAACTCTTATGGAAAGTGTATTTTTTAAACCAGGGAAGAGACGCAAGATTACTTTCCGCTCAGGAAGAAAAAAAACCCCAAACCAGTAAGATGGCAAGTGACAGGTTTAAATTCCACTGGAACAAAATTAAGAGATCCCCAAGTAGGCTTCATTTTAATGCCATTTCTCAAAAATAATACTTCTCGGAAAAACAACCTTGCTGTGTAACGGGTTAGAGGGTAATAAATCAGAAGTGGTGCCACTACAGAACATACAATTGAAGAGCAGTTTTTATACTTAAATTCAGAGGATGAAAGAGCTCAATGCACAGTGGTTAAGAAACCCAAAATAAAGTGGAAGTTTAATAAAGAAACTAGTTGATGCTCAAGAGATTCTCAAAACTGCACTGACGTGCTGCATGTTATCTGAAGCTTTAGAACATGGTGCAGATTCTCAGTGTGATTTCATTAACGCACGGAGTACCAAGTTACAGAGAAGACTCACATAAATTTGTCTTCATAACATTTTTAATAAACATTTCAATAAGCCATACAGTCTATTTTACTATGTCAGACTACTGTGTATAGACGTCAATAAACCTGTTAAATGCAGAACTAATAACCTATTCTATGAGATGCAGCAACTTCTTTGCCTTCTTTGAATTAACTGTACTGTACAGCTTTTAAACTCTTTTCAAAGAAACTACGAAATAAGATACTTCAGTTACATAAATTTTTAACTTACCTTTTTCCTGTGAATTCTGCTTGACCTTTCTTATTGAAGATGAATTTGGAGTCATTATATCCCCACCCATTCCACTTCAAAAGTTCTTGCCTGGAAGGGAGAAAAATATGTAAGAGACAATATTAACATACTACAGATCCAAAATGATTTTCCGTTATATGGTTTTGGAAAAAAGTCTTACCAGACAGCAATTCAAGAAATCAAGTACATATCAAAAATACATAGCTTAGAGCCAAAAGAAATTCTGAAACCACAACCATTACTCCTTCAGATTGCATCCTATGACTTGAAAGGCCAGATGCTCTATAAAAACAAGCACTAGCTTAAGTCATTGCACACTGTATTGAAACATAGAATCATTAAGGTTGGAAAAGACCTCCAAGATTATTATGTCCAACCTTTCACCAAACACCACCATGCCAACCAAACCACAGCACTAAGTGCCACATCCAGTCATTTCCTGAACACTTTCAGGGATGGTGACTCCACCACCTCCCTGGGCAGCCTGTTCCAATGTCTGACGGCCCTTTCAGTGAAGAAATTCTTCCTGATGTCCAACCCGAACCTCTCCAGGTGCAGCTTGAGGCCATTTCCTCTCATCCTGTTGCCTGTTACCTGGGAGAAGAGGCCGACTCCCTGCTGGCTACAACCCCGTGACAGGGAGTTGTAGGGAGTGACAAGGTCACCCCTGAGCCTCCTCTTCTCCAGGCTAAACACCCCAGCTCCCTCAGCCGCTCCTTATCAGACCCGTGCTCCAGACCCCTTCCCAGCTCCACTGCCCTTCTCTGGACACGCTCCAGCCCCTCAATGTCTTTCTTGTTGTGAGGGGCCCAGAACTGAACACAGGATTTGAGGTGTGGCCTCACCAGTGCCGAGCACAGGGGGATGATCACAGCCCTGGTCCCGCTGGCCACACTATTCCTGATCCAGGCCAGGATGCCATTGGCCTTCTTGACCACTTGGGCACACACACTGGCTCACTCCAGCCAGCTCTTGACCAGCACCTGCAGGTCCTTTGCTGCTGGGCCACTTTCCAGCCACTCTGCCCCCAGCCTGTAGCAGTACATGGGGTTGTTGGGACTGAAGGGGTTTGGTTTTCTGTTTTTATTTTTCTTCTGTGTAGAGAGAGGGGAGTAGATCACTGGTGATATGGTAATATTCTCCAGTTGGCCAGACTAATGTGTGAAAGATGCTTGGTTTTCAGTCTATGCATGAATACCAACATACAAAGAGGTATGGTAAGGTATTTACAAGTAGGTAAATATTTTCAGAATAAAAAAGACATTTAGTATTTAAATTTATTTTCTTGACAGAGAATAATGATTTTAGTTGCTTGTCATCACTACTGCAAGCCCACAGCATTCTTAACATTCAGTTGATGAGGCACTTTGAGACACATTTGGACTGAAAGTCATAAACAACAAAACCCCAAGAAGTGCAGGAATAACGTATCAAATACAATCAGAATGTGATATATAAAACCCAAACTCACAACTGCCAAAATGCAAGCAGAAAACTGAAAAATCTTAAGCACAACCATATCAGAGACTCTCTTAACTATGATAAAGTCATCAGAACTGTATCAGTGTAAGTATATTTAAGAAATACACTAATAATAATTACACATTAATCTAGCTTTGCTTTAAAAGTTTGCTATTTATTTATATTACAAATGAAATTACTAACTTAGAAACTGAATTTTAGTTAAAAGAAATGCATCTCAACGAAGTCTGTCAAAAGATCATTTACCTCCCTGCCCCATATACAGTGAATGTAGCTGTTACTCTTTGACTGCCAAAGAGTAAGATGACCAGGGGTGACCATTTCAAAAAGGCCTCGTGATTCAGAGAAAGCACTACCTACCTCAATCACATTCAGCTCCAACATCACATACAAGATAACCGTATGATGATCGATTACCAAAGGTTCTCATTAAAAAGATAATATTAACACAGGCTGCTGACATACTATCAGTGTTGTAATTCAACAGACTTGGCTTAAACAAAATCTATTTTCTTCAAACTGCCTGTATGCAAGGTTTTAATTAATCAAATGGAAAAAAGCCATGGTCGTGTATTTCATGACAGTTGTTTGATTCAGACATCCTAATCAGCCTTTGACAAATCTGGCACCTAAAGTAAACTTTATCAGTTACTGAGGACTGAAATGACTCTATACAGTTTTGTGGAACAGCCAGTCTATGTTGTTCTTCCATACTGAAGAATCGATTCTAAAATTTCAGCCAAAATGAAACTGAGCAGACCTGTCCAGATAGAGAAGCCCCTTGGGCTGCCTCCTCTCTCTGATCTTTACACATGTAGAGCTCACACGGGAAAGGACAAGGATCCACTCGTGTTCCATAGCATGGGAATGCCTTGTGCTACTGTGCTGCTGTGACAGATTATCAAAAAGGGTTCTTAAAGCATGTTATGCAGACTTGCCCATTTTTACCCTTATTTCTAGATATGTATATTTGTAAATGCTGCATATAGTGATACGAAGTACCACAAAGAAACTAAGCCATACTCAGTGGAGCTGCTCCCAGCTGAGAACAAGGTCACACAGAATTGGCCAACTCAAGTGATTTTTTAAAAAGTAAATGTTCCATTCAAATCCCAATCACTGCAGTCCTCCTCAATGCAAGATTTCTCCCTCTGCTGACTAAATGCAGTATTTCTATATACCTCACCTCTGTAGTTTGTTGAATCCTGTAAAGTCAGAACAGACTTGATATTACGAAGCAAAATCGAGGAAGGCTCAAACAGCTTCCCCTCTAAGTTAGAGAGGGAAGTCCTCTTGCAAGGCAGTGCCAAAATAAAGATGACAACTATGATGCATGAAACAGGCTAGAGAAACTAGCTGCAAACTAGCTGCTCTGGAGACAATCAGAGCAAGACACAAAAGTCCAGGCTCTAAAGAACCTGGTGACATGAGAGAAACTGATAATGGCCAGGTTTGAAACTTATCATTAGTCCTGATGTCAGTACAGACAGATACTTCCCACAAAATCATGGAGAGGTACTATTAATTAAGGACAAAAAGACAGACCCAGACATAAGGTTTTTCTGTTACGCTGACCACATTCCCATTTGCTTGTCTGTTCTGAAGGCCTAATTTCCTAGGCTGGTGTTAAACTACCTGGCGCTTTGATCGGGCTCTAAAATACAGAACAGAGTTTAAGAGTTTTAACTCCTAGGAGTTTATTTTCTGGTTGAACTATTCCTGAATAAAATTAAGTACACAAAGCTTTACTCTGTCAGACAACATATCTCCTGTCATTGGCATGGTGATAATAATTAAATTAAAATCTAAAATAACACTTTGCATGCTTGTAGAAGAATAGCTGACTCGAACATCTTGGCTACCTTGTAACACAAAGGCAGGACATTTCACACCACCACACACAATGGGCAGCATTGTATCTTGTGGCAGGTAAACACCAGAACGAGAAACTTAAGCACCTAATTTTTATATTCAAAACTATACTGAGCAAGCCTGAGGTTTCTATCTGGAGACAGGAAAGGCTGTTTTTGGAATGAGTCATCTTACAGTTATTCTTTCTTTTGTTCCACCACACCAGAATACTGCCAGTTTAAGAACAGTGGTTTGATTCACATACTGCAGTTTCTAGCACTTCATGCCTACATGCTAAGAACAAGTCAGAGGAAATACTGCCTATGGCTCCCTAAAAGAGCAAAGCCTAAAAAAGGCCAGATTTTAAAAGAAAGGCTGATCAGTCGGTTCTGATTTGTAAATCACACAGCCTGCAGGAAGACCAAGCTGCTCAGAGCTTCTTGCATCACCATTTGAAAGGTATGTTCTTCACAAGCAAGAGCAGGTGAACCTCAAGACTCAAGAGAATTACCCTCAGCAGAGAGGAAAGCAGAAGACATCCAGAGGAGATCTCCAAGCCTCCATGACTACAGAGGCAATATGAATGTCATACTCATATAATTCAAGGAGCTTTTTGGAAGAGTGTTACATATTAGCTGACATCCTATTCAGCCCAGGTGCAAGCAGCTCTGCCAGATGAAGCCAGGGCAGTGTGTTGCTCTTCCCTAGGTCTGGCTCACTACCCCAGCTCCCTCAAGGAAAGGAAATACACTGTAGCACACACTGGCTCTGCATTTCCTTGTGTTTCCAGCTCTCATTTGGAAATCAAAACTGTGATTTGACAGCATAACAAGAAATAGAAGGCAAGCAAGGAAAAAAAGCCTTTTAAGTGTTGTAACGACATTCCTCCCTTGGCATTTTCATACTGCCCTTGTACAGCATTATTTATACAGTCACCGTTCCTTAGAAAACACTTCTCTCACCCCAGCTCCAGCACAGCACTCCCACTGCCCTCTAATGCCCTGGTGCAGCAATTAGAGCTGCCTGCCAGATTAGCATCATGCACTGTGTTTACCGTGGCTCTCAAGAATGATCCAAGCTGTGACTGAGCAATCGATGCAGCCTTCTACACTTCCCAAATTTTTCATTGCCAGTATCTCAGTGTTAAGCTCATATGCCAGATGAACATAAAGGGCAGAAAGGACTGCTGACCATCTGCAGACTTAAGCACACATTAAAACCTTCCTCCACGTAAAAGCACCCAATGTATCCAGTGCTGTCTCTGAGGACTCCAGTTACCTGTTGATATGCAACTAATATGTACCTTCATTATACCTAAACTTTTACAAATTATGTATCCGCTAACACATCAATATTTTGTACCATCTGAAACAAAACTACTCTTGCAGTAATAGCTTCTATCCTCATTCTTCAAAAATCAAGTTGCTAAATGTTAAAATAACTAAAAAAAAAACCCCAAAAACCTGAATACCCTGTATAATATCTGAATACATCAAAATATGTCAG
The DNA here is from genome assembly GCA_013398855.1 of Mohoua ochrocephala. Lineage (NCBI taxonomy): Eukaryota > Metazoa > Chordata > Aves > Passeriformes > Acanthizidae > Mohoua > Mohoua ochrocephala. The sequence continues at coordinate 25,710 of VZTA01026188.1, forward strand.
GAAGCTTCATGTCCCAGCTTGGAAAAAAAAGCTGCTTAGTTTGACTTTGTCAAGTGACATGTTCATACTACACATGTTGCCTGTGTAGCAAGATATAATTTACACACCCTTCTGTTTTTCTTCCCAGACTCCTTTCCAAGAATATATATAGCCAAGAATCTCACCAACATTTGATATTATTCTCACTTTAAACTAAATGTTATTCAGTATTGTACCCAAACTGTCTTCTTTAAAGACAACACCTTTCCTATTCAGTACATTGACTTCAACAAAATATCAAGCTCATTAACGATCTCATTTTTGACAGAAATGTGGAATATTTTAGCCAGAAAGAGTAGAAACTGACCAGTTCTTTCTTGCCTTCTAACTTAAAATATAGAAATTCACTACTGAAATATATGAAGTAGTATAAATCAAATCTTGCTTAAGGTTTTTAATGTGTATAATGTTTATATATACACACACAGAATTACATTGCCCGAAAGGAAACAAGTTACCATGGAAGCAGTGACAATAGATTAACACAGTGTGACTAGTTTAAGTGAATTTAAATATTCCACTTTCATTACAATGCCTAACACTGAAATACTAGTTTGACTCACTGAATACGGATTTTTACAGTCAGGGGGATGGGAGGGTGGCTCCTGGCCCATCAGCTGAACTAGTGCTCCCAAATAATCCAGTCACTCAGCTGGGCAGGCAGAGGCCTTTGGACTACACTATTTCAACAAAACTCTACCTGCCAGCACTGTTCAAATCTCAGGTTTTAGGGACTGGCACAGTGGATGAAAAAGTTCTCATCTCTCCCTTAGGAAGCTGAAGGATAAGCACAGCATCTCCCACGGATAGCCAAGGCTTCTTTGGAGAAGCAAGATGGATGTGCAGCTCAGTCCAGCTGGAGAAACGTGACTCAGGTGGAGCAAAGCCCAGACGCTCCCATCAGTTTCCTCACAACAACCACCAACATTTTCAATTCAATCACCAGTGGATGCTCAGCATTAAAATCACATACACATAAAATATTCACGGGCACTTCTGTTGCACAGTGGAAGAACCAGCAGATCCTTGGAAATCAGTTTAAAGCGGCAGTTTTAAGGGCTACCACACAGGCTCAAGCACCAGTATTTGCCCAATGTAACAGAGTCTTGCAAGCTGCAGAGTTCTTGCAAAACTCAGTGCATGGGTGCAGTAACGCTGAGGCAGTCTTGTGGTGGTAAGGTGTTACAACAAGACATCACCCAAAGAACAACTCCTCAGAGCCCACCTCAGCTGAACATTGGGTTACCAACCCAGCCCACCAGCTGGAAATTCAGAACCCTTTCCACAGGTGGTACCAGAAGATGACTCTCCCTCTTCCCTGGAGCAGTCTCTCTGTTCAGATTATACAGTCACACTTCTCAACCAAGTAAGCAACACTATAGAGTGATTCTGAAGCCAGTAGTAAATTAGTATCAGGTGCCCGAAATAAAGAAAGAACATGTAGCCCAAGGAATTGCTTCAAGAACTGCTCTCTGAAAGCATCATTTATCTGGAGAGGAATGCCATGCTGCAGGCAGAGAATATCTCCTGTGTTTGTCATCCTTACACTTTTTCCCTCTTGGAAGATCTTCCCTGCAGCAAACCTAATATAATTGTTCTCAAGTCTGAAGTCAAATAACATGTTTTATAACCTTAGACACAGTCAGGTTCTGTAGCCCACACTTTCAGCTAAGCCCCTGCAGCTGCACGAACACCGATTCAGTTGCTGCTCTGTTTGCTGAATATCTGATATGACAACACAATCCTGGACTCATATTTACAGTTTACATCTACAGTAAGCAGCAAATGCAGACAACCAGATTTTAGGCATAAGATGTCAAGAGTTCAGCTACCCAAAAGCAGAGTGCTTTTCTTTAAACTATTCTGATAAAACAAGCGTTCACTTTCCTTACGCACGTTCTTAGCCTTAACTATTTAATTACTCTTCATTTCACCACACTGTAATAAACAAAGCCCCAAGGAATAAGGAAACGAGTGTTTCTCTAGTGTTCTCCCATAGTAAATAAAGTCAATTAGGGCGAATTAAAGATCGAGGAAAGCCAAGACATTATAACCATTCTTCTCAGTACACGCTTGGCCAAATGATGATTCTTATGCAACAGAACACTTTACTAGAAGCTCTCTCTATTCCACCTACTACTTCAGCTGACACCAGTTTCACTTTTATCTTTGAAGAGACTGCTCTACTACAAAACGCACACGCATGGCTACTTCCAGGCAGTAAATGAAACAGCAGAAAGAGACCAGTCCTTTGAGAAGTATTTTCTGAAAGCTTGCAAAACCAGGAAACCTGCTTTGCTGTCTTAAAAGAAATAACTTAATGAAGGAATCAACAGTCTGCCATTTATCTGCACAAGTAAGTTCAGTTCCTGGACAACACCGTTTTACCCATCCCACAGAGAATCTTTTAGCACGCTCTGTAGCAAATACATGAGATAATTGCTCAAGGAAACTTTCTGGCCACCACCATCAACCCCAAAGACTTGCACAAACCAGCCCAGTCTGGATATAACAACACTACAGAGGCATTATGCTTGTCCATCACACTCAACCTGCAACCGATTTTTAATACTCCACATTATTTATTTTCTACAAAGAGGTACAGTAACACTTCAGGAAAGTCTAGTTGACTGCAATCTGCTGCACTACTGATCTCCTTACTTCAGCTCCAAGTAGCTTCTAGTCCAAGTAATTACTTTAATCTATTGCATTATCAGATTATTCTAATTCTATTCAGTTTAAATAAACACATCAAGTTTAAATAAACAGCTATATACATATTCATTTTCTTGTACATAACAGTTCAGATCTCGGTAGATATCAAGCAGCTGATCTACAAAAGTCTTTCCGTTTTTGCTGTAAACTGCTACTTGCTTTCATATAATAATCTTTATTGAGCTTCACATATTAAACACTTCACACTTCTATCTAGGTTCTTTCTCTAATAAAACTTAGCTAATGAATATAACCAGTTTGGCTTACTTGGTACTGAATGATCTAACAATAAATACTGTATTACTTAGATTCTTACAGAATTCCCACGTTTAACCTTCCTGACGTGCAACTGCTTGGACCTACACGTTAGACAGGAATTGCTGTCGCATTTGAAGTCACTTTTACCATCAGATTATGACACCTTTTTTCATGTTAATGTTTCCATGAGAGAATCTTCTTTATCTGTTCCTCTACTTCAAGTATTAACTTTGACTAACATTTAATTGCTCTGATGCAATCACAGAACCTCCTGTGAACTGCCACACCTTCCTCAATGCAACAAGTTCTTATTCTGATTTCTTAAGACTGGTGAAGTGGCACCAGCCCTTTCCTTCTTCACCCTAAGTTTTCATCACCTTCAACTCAGAAGTCAGCTACACCAGGATGCAGTTTACCACCAAGTGTTGCTTAAACACTGCTCTCTAAAGGATGAAGTCTTTATTATAAAGATCACTCTGAGTATTGGGGGTAAGATACAAAGCCTCCCTGAAGGCACTTCTTATATTCAAGTAGTACCAATTCTTTAGGAGTTAATTCATGTTGCTGCATAATAAAGTCATAATCGTTAGCAGCAACTACAGCAAGAATTGCAGGCGTGTATATGAAGAAGGTATGGCAGCATGAACACATTACCCTGAACAACCTGCCTGTGAACTCCACAGTCAGCTGGCTACACACTCATCCCTTAGCTTACCCCGTGCAACAGTATGCCCACAATCATTAAAAGATATTCACAAGCCTCTCTTCATCCCCTAGGAAAGCAGCTTCTCCACAGAGAGATAGGATAATCAGGAGATCCTGTCCTGCTTTCTTTTGCTCCAGGACAGAATAAATTTTAAGCCTACAAGCTACTGAGTCAACATCTAGCTAAACTCAATCGCTATCCCTTTTAACAAAGACCAAATTGTTTGAAGTTTGATTTGAATAAGTTATAATATATAAGCTATTTTGATGAGATCAACATCAGCGCATGCTCCACCTCTGAGGCGCTCTTACTTTCTAGCACACCTAGCAGTTACTCTGATACAACTGTTCTAGAAAGTTGTAGCACCTGACTGCTCCCACAGCAGTACAAGCTGAACACTTCATGCACATACTGTTATTTTGAAGATTAAGGAAGTTTTTAACTCAAGTCTCACCAGCAAAGTGAGCTTACCAGTCAACAAAAGTCAATAGCATAACATAAAAAGACGGGACATGTAATTTCAAGGAAGAGTTATTTTCCAGCTCAATTGTTTCATCAACTTTTTCAGCATGCCTATCATCACGTTAAGGCTTCGACACACATTGTGTAACTATGCTTCCCATTTTTCACTGCAACACTCAATTAAAATATTACATTCTAGCCAGGAATGCTACCGAGAAATAACATCTCTCTGCTCTTACAGCACCTAAGATTTCCCTCAAGAGGATACTCAGACAAATAGATAGTTGCTTGTCTTTTGAGGAATTTTCCCATCTCAGTAACTATAATTTGAAAAAGTAGAAAGTGTATTACTGTCCTTAAACACATCAATATGCAAATGCATTGCTCAGTCTTCAGAGGCATTTTTATTTGGAAACAAGAAGAGTTGGATGAGACCCACAGACTTTCAGTCAATACCACATACTCTCCATCCTGCCCTCGCTGGGTCAGAAATGTCTGGATAAGACCTTTAACAGTTAGGTCTTTGAACTATCAACAAGAAATCCATGTTTCTAGAGGCCACTGTCTACTGACTGTTAGAAAAGCAGCCAGAAAAAAATTTCTGTGATCACAGACCTAAAGTACTACAAAGGGGTTTTTTAATCAAAGAAAACTATCTACTGTGCAGAAGAAATGCAACACGAGGAGAGCGCACCTAAATCTGCTAAAGCAGTGTCTATAGCTTTCCCACTATTTCAAACACTACAGGAAAGACGCAACAGGTATAAACAACAAAAATTTTGCTTAAGGTACTTTTGGCTACAGCTTTGCTAGGCAAAATTAAAATAACAGTTCAAAAGAGGCAGAAGAGGCGAATCAGCATTCAACAGACTACAAGAAATAGCATCCAGGTTTGGATTGTTCTAATATTACTGATAAAAGGCATGCACTGTCTCTAGGTCAGTTATTTTTACTAGATTTTCCCATCAACCTTCTCGGTCTCATAAATAAAAATCAGCTCCAGAGTAGCTGGGAGTCACTAGAACAAGACTCATTTGCCCCCTCCAAATCAGTGTAGACAACAGAACTGTCTTTCTCCTCCATCACTCCAAAACCTGGGTATCATCCTCAAACACGAGCTCGACCAAGATCCTCATATCCTAGCTATACTGAAGTATCAGAATTTCCACATGAAGCATCTTAAGCGTGTTTGAAACACATCTCAGATGTTCAGACAGAACCTTAAGACAGAGATAAAGCTGCCTTTTAGTTTTTCTTGTTTCTACACATACACAAAGGCTGGGCTCTAAGTACAGCAAGAAAGTTGTACCTCTGGTGCAGAATAAGCTTTCCAGCAGCTCCCTTACACCCCCACAGCGAATTTTTATTCTGAGTCCAGATCAAGTTATTTAGAGTAAAAATAGTAATCCATTATGATCCTATAGCAAATCCTAACAGGCGAGAGCAATGTGAATAAGTTGCAGAAGTAGAGGTGTTAAGTTCCCTAAGCCTGCGTTTCCACGGAGAAAGAAGCTATCTTTCAGGTCACATGCATCTGCACTAAAGTTTGTTTCTCCTGCTCATCATGGATGCAATAACTGGCTGTAGAAATTACACAAAAATCCATTTAAAATAAATCCCTTAAAACTAGCTAAGCTGGTATTTTTTCAGAAACAGTGATTTCTTCCTAGCTTCAAACCAAAGAAAAACTCAGCATGGAAGGCAACAGCCTCAGAACAACCCATCTGTCCCAGTGAGCAGCACTGTTTGACACATCTCCCGCACAAGCACCAAATTCCCCTCAATGAGAACTAAAAGCTTTCAAAGCTGTTCACATTTGACTACATGTGCATGACATCCCAGTCCTCCCAAAGCGGGCAAGTTCAGCTTGGGACCGTAGGCCACAAATCGCCTGTTAGGAGAACTGAGGCTGCTCTTTGCTCTCTTTTCGAAAAGGTTGAGAGCAAAGCATGGGCTGGATGGATTTTCCTCAGAGGAGGAACAGCTCTTCTATTCACTGCTTACCCACTCTGCCTCTGGACTACCCCCATGCACGAACAAACTAGTCGCCGTCCACAGCTCAAGTGAGAACGGGAGGTTGTCTGCAACCTAAGCCTTAAAATGTTCTTATAACATAGCAAGCCAATGCACGTATAGAAAACCCACATCTGAGAAAGGGGGAGCAGTAGAAGAAAGTCACAAAACTAATACAAGTCCACCCCAGCAGAAAGGGGGCCTCACGATAATAAGTTACATGAAACTACATAATGGTATTATAATCATAGCATTTTTAAAAACTCTGGTATAAAAACAAATCCAAGAGCCAGTGAAACAACTTCGAATTAGAGAATTTGACTGTTTGTCTTCCCTTGGTGTCGTGTGACCTGAGACTCCTTACTATAGACAGTAAAAACCAAAATAAGTAATTCTTATCTCTAAAATTATTCATTTCTAAGAAACTTTTCTTAGAGCCTAATGTATGAGCACACTTCGCCAGCATTCACATCAGGTTTCTGTGAACAGGGGAGGACTGAGAGACGAGACACAGACCTTGTTCCTCACACGTGCTGCATTCCTCATTAGAGCAGCCTCAAAGTATTTTACAAAAACAAAACTTCTCCATCACACCCAAAGATGTGATTAAGGTGACCATGAACGACTTTCCATTTTAACACCATCCCACTTACTACAGAAACAGGTAAAAGGCTGAAGACACCTTCCTTCGGTTTCCTCCAGTCCCTACAGCCGTGAATGGCTTCAGCACTTCAGCCGCGCCTGGGATCTGCCTCATCCTCCTCCCCGCCG